>VZTB01018170.1:317954-328267 GCA_013397245.1 Thryothorus ludovicianus
TTTTTTTAGGGTAAAATGTATGGCACAGGAGACAGAAGTCAATACATTACCTGAAACTGGAAAAGCCTTGACAGAAAAGTTCCCAGGCTTGCAGAACACTTAGACGTCTGTTATGCATTTACAGATCAACCTCAGCAAAACATTGAAAAGTTAAGCACCTGCACAATCCTAGCAGATATAAATGTTTAGCTAAAGGATTTACAAATCTCAAATTTCAGGACATAAGACAAGCTTCTTAGGAGGGAGATATGAATCATATCTATATAACAGCACTTTCAGACACTGTAATCGTTGTTTCTAGTTGAAAAATGCTACTTAATTAGAGACAGATGTTGAAAATTTTGAGTTATTTGAAAATATCATAAGCCAAGTCTCTCAAAGAAAATAATAGGTTACTTGTTGGACTCTTATCTTTTTAGAAATAAAGAAATATAGAAATTGTAAAATTATACTTAAAATATGTATTTCTCTTCTATATTCAGCACTTTTGCTTCCTTTGAGCTAGGTTGAAACCCAGAGAATGTGATTAAATATAATTTTTTTCATAGCTGGGAATCCTCTCCTGGAAACATTGGCCTTGTAACAAACTGAACAACTGAAATAAGAATTCACAAAAAGAAATTTCTCTCTAATTCCTTCCTATTTTAACCCATTAAATTCTTGACGTGTGTTCTCCTTTGCAAAGCCAAAAGTGTATATTTTGTTTTCTCTAAATCTTTCCCACATGATCTTTGCAGTCCTGGTTATTTCTGTTTGACTCCAGTGATGTACTGCTGCCCCACCCCTTTGGAAGACACTGTTCTGATCTCTCTTTATTCACCAGTAAATGTCTTTAACCCTTCTGTTTCCCCTCACATTTCCCCAAGGAAATAATGCTTTGGAATTCTTCAAATTTACTTGCCAGAATATCAGAAAACCACCCTTAGGGTCCTATTTACAGTGCAATCAAGCCATGTAATGTCAATCTCTTTGTGGCATGAAATATTTATGTGTCAGCACAGCAGCTGTGAAAAGATGGACTAAATTTAAAGATATATGGTTTATCCTGAAGACCCCTTTTGAAACCCATTTTAGAGAGTCAAGGTGTACTCGTGTACTCATACAGCAGTGCTTCCCACTAAAGGATCATGTCTTCCCTTTCACCCATGGGAAGAGCCATCCCTCTTTCTGCTCCTCCCCATCACTAGATTTGTGACCATCTCCAATTTAAATGGAAATGACAGGACTGGGAGATTTCATTCTGTTCTTTTTCAAATTTTAAGCAGAATTCTCCATGAAGTCATGTGGTTTGCACCTTAAAATTACAAGGCCTTGTTCTTGTTGGAATGGTGTTTTTTGGTTTGTTTTTCTTTTAACTCTACAAAAAATCAAAACCACATACAATACATAGAACTATGCAGCTGATGTTGACTGCTTAGTTGCAACTGAATTCCATCCCATAAATGGTAATCTGAGTACATTTAAATATACAAATCTACACAGAAATTTTGCAACTGATCCTGCAATCCTTGACTGGCAGTCACTGGAGACCAGGACTGACTCTCAGTGGGAACCGGGCATCTTAACATGCCCAGAATACATTCAGTGTTATATTGGCTTTTTCATCCTGGGAATGAGAAGGCTCTGAGGACACCTTCAAGCATCTTCCTCTTCCACATCCAGAGGGGATCCAAGGAGAGAGAATTTGCACAGGGGCCTGCAGGGATAGCACACAGGCAATGGCTCCCAGTGCCAGAGGGCAGGCACAGATGGGATCTTGGGCAGGAATTGCTGTGGCTGAGGGTGGGCAGGCCCTGGCACAGGGTGCCCAGAGCAGCTGTGGCTGCCCCTGCATCCCTGGCAGTGTCCAGGGTCAGGCTGGACATTGGGGCTGGGAGCAGCCTGGGACACTGGGAGGTGTCCCTGCCCATGGCAGGGGGTAGAATGGGATGGGCTTTTGGGTCCCTTCCAACCCAAACCATTCTCTGACTTTATGATTCTATGATTTCCTGACTTATTCAGACAACACTTCCTAAAAGTAGAGATGTGCTAGCTGCTTTACATCCCAGTAAATCTAAGCTGTTGACATATGAGAAACTTGTTTGTTTTTCATGGCCTAATTAAAAAGAATGAGACACTCAAAACTTTTGAGTGGATAGTTTCAACTTGCTAAGGATTGACAAAGGAGTCAATTCCATGTCCAGACTCTGCTGGCACCGAGAATTCAAATCCATTCTTATTTGGGTTATTAGAAGGCTCAGTTACTCCATTATTTCAGCAGCCTGAGGAAATTGTTCTGGTATTGCCATAGGTTGACAATTATCTGAATTATGCAATTATTTTCTTGTTGTTCAATATTATCTTGCTTTTAAAAGAACCCTAAGTAGTCATGTTCAAGGAATTTGAATAGAGAAAGGTCAAAGATGGCTCCTCCTTAGATGACTGCCTAAAGTGGTTTTTGGAGGATTCACTGTGAAGATGTGAGATGGGGATAAAAGATGGCTTCATTTTTGTAGGTAAAAAAAGCACCAAAACATAAATACCATATTAAATGTTCCTCACTGAATAGTGGAGATGCATCCTGGACAATTAAGGATAATTACTGAACAATTTTTAGCCTGGTTTCTTCAGGAAATGAGGCTTGAATGATCCTTGTGCCTGTCAGTCCCGCTTAATAACTGCTGCATCCATTCATCAGCTGCAGATCTGACAGAGCAGTGATGCTGAGCCACAAAGTCCTCACAACATCTTTGGAAAGAATCAGCTCAGTGGTAGAAATCATTCCCCCAAAAAGAGGGGAAGAAAAATCAACAAATTAAATATCCAGAAATAAAAAAATATTTTAAAAGAAAGGTAAAATTAGGAGTATTTTAAACTCAACATGGCCAAGGAGCTTTTGTTCATTCAAGGGGATTTTGTGGACTCTCTGGTGTCTAGGAAGGGATGCCTTCAGTATTATGTTTTACTTAACTCAGTGGACAGGAGTGAAAAAAAAAAATCAGTTTGAATACATGGTTCTGATGCTCGAATTATCCCCCATTCGTCTTAAACTCTGTGATATTTTTGTAAGGATGTGACATCGTACATTACCTGTGACTGACATGGAAGCAGAGTGTCGTGTCTCAGCCACATTTCCATTTAATTCCATCTTGCTTCCATATATTAACACAAGCCATGAAAGAAAGTAAGTCAGTCCTGACAGTTTATTTATTTTACGTATATTTCCCTGTCAAAAAAAAAAAAGGATCCTTTATCATCCTCAGGGTAATAGGAAGGGAACAAATGCTTTGATTTAATGGAAGGATCCAACACCTTCTATTGGCAGCAGTTTTCTGCTTTAGTTCTGATACTGTCCTGGCTGTTAAATGTTACATACACTAAATGAAATCATTAAGGAACACAAGCTAGTAGGTAAAACCAACACTGTGGAAATTTAGCTGATTAATATCTTTGGAACCTGATTTTTGAGGTCTCCATTAACTAAAATTAATTTCTTCTCCTGCAGGAACATATGTGTTACATATTCCATCTCCCCTAGAACAGATAGTCAGGTTTCCCCACATGGGAGTGTGAAGCATCATTTTTCACTTTTTGGAGAGCTCTGTGCATGCAAATTCCTTCATGGCATTTCCCAAACACTCTTGAAAAGTTCCAGGCCAAGGGGAGGGAAAAAAAAAAAAGGTTTTTCAGTCAATTCATCTTCTGGAACTTGTTCTGAGCTGGAATAGCATTGCACTGAACAAATGCAGAGTCTTATTCTTTAGGAAAAAAGAACCCACTTTCTCTCTTTTTACTCACATATATCATTAATATCTCTCATTCTGTGCTCACACACAGAGACATACCCACACACATGTATGTGCTTGAGTTTTCCATGAGATAATTCAGAACTTCTTGAACATACAAAATGCTTCAGGCAATTCATGTATAATTCTGCAGTACCTTGCAAATAACTTGAATCTTAAGGGCTGGAGTTCTTGACACTTCTTCCCTACTTTCTAAAGCAATACACAAAAAATAGTACTTGCAATACTCAAGATAACATTGGATAAAGTGACCTGGCATTGGATAAAGGTGTTTGGTAGCATGCCACCTCCTAAAAGAAAAAGGAGAAAACTCCTTATGCTTTTAAGAGTGGCACTAACAGTTAGAGGAATGATGACCTTGATGAGGAGTTTAGCCACCAGATTGCTGCTCTCCTCAGTCCTTCTATCCAGCCAGCCAATGGTCCTACATGACCACATCAGACACATTGCTGTTAATTGCTGAAAACAAGTACCCCCTGACTCCAAACTAAGTGCAAACACTGCACCGTGTGGCAATTTCTGTATCTGTAGGGACGGATTCTATTGGCAATTCACAAGTGCCTCGTTTATGTAAAGCTGCATACAAGTAGAGTCTGTGAATTGGTCTGAGCACAACAGGGACTCTTTGAGCTGGACTATCTCCAGGATAATCAAAACCCCACTTGGAGAGCTGCTTCACCAATTACAAATATTTTGTTTTAAAGAGTAAGAAATCAGGCAACCAGCTTGTCCTGAGTCATCTCAAACTCGTCCCCTGTCTCACCTGCTCAAAGACAAGCTGGAGGACCAGGCAGGGAATCGATGGTAAAACACATTTGGTGTTCTCAGAAACATATCCCTGCTTCCCTGTTGCACCCCAGCTGTGACTACATGACTTATTGCCCTGTAGTTCCACGTATTTAGTTAACCACAGCGTTTCTGGTGTGTCCTGGTGCTCCTCACAAAAGTGCAGGCTAGAGCAGAAAATACCAGCAAAGATGTTCAAAAAGCTACATGCACTTAAAGCCAAAGAAACTTTGAAGGAGATGGAAGGGAGGATGCAGCACTGTGAAAGCTCTGCATGAAGTGTTCTATCTTACATTACTGTCTGAAGCTACTTAT
Organism: Thryothorus ludovicianus; assembly: GCA_013397245.1. Taxonomy (NCBI): domain Eukaryota; kingdom Metazoa; phylum Chordata; class Aves; order Passeriformes; family Certhiidae; genus Thryothorus; species Thryothorus ludovicianus. The sequence goes on from VZTB01018170.1 coordinate 322,841, forward strand.
CTGTTATCTACTGTTCTCCCACAAGGAAGAGATATGCTTACTTTTTATTTTTTCTCTTCATTCACTAAATTTACAGACTTCAGGGAGAGGAAGGTGGTGGTACATGTTCTCCTTTACCCAAGAGATGGAAAGTAGCTTTTAAAGAAGGCCTGAATCTCAAAAGGTTTCTCAGAAAGGTTTGTGTGAAAAACCTATGAACTCCATGCTGTTCTCTGAGGACTGTGAGAGCAACACAATAAAATTCACTCTGTGTGCGAGAGCCATTTTAAAGGCAGTAAATAAGCATCTTCCACAGCATACACATTTTAAACAGCAGTTCCAAAGGAAAAACACACCTCCACTTCAGTGCTCTCTCAGCTGTTTATTTCCTTTGCCTACTGAACTGAATGATCTCACTTGATGTGAGGAGACAGTTATGTTTCTGTTTTTCTCAGTAGCCTCTGTAGTTGGTGGACATGGAAACAGAATGGCAAATAGGAAGAAATGTGGTTGTTCAAGCTTTCTTTGAGGTGCTTGTACAGATTTCATGAGTTGCTCTAATTGATAGCTCTTCTGCAGCTTAATGATGACAGCTGAATTTCTGCTCTTTCAGAGAGAGGAGAGGCAGGCAGAGGGAAGCTACCCCTCATATTAGCATCCACATAACCAGTGCCTATGATACAGCAAAGGTGCCAAACACACGTCCCCTGGGGCTCTCTGCTGTAAACTGCCCATCCTTCCTCTGAGTCAAAAACAATACTGCATTCCCTGCAGACAAAACTGTTAAAATAGTCAAGAGAAGGATTTTGCTGGAAGCTGAGCAGAATATAAAACCCTGCTGGTGCCAGACTCCCAGCAGTGCAGCTGGGGCAGATACCAGAAAGATTCAGCAAAATGTGGGTAGGACTTTTAAATCTCAGGTCTTTGGTTAAAAACTGTAATTAAGCTCTTTGTTTTAGGACAGGAAAAGTCCTAAATATTTTGTTCCTTGGAATCATCCATCTGTGCACATGTGTTGTGCTGGTACTATGGAAGGCTGAATGCAGAGGTAAAAGCAAGAGAGACATTTTTCTGAGCAAGCCTTGGTTGGATGAGGCTTGGAGAAATCTGGATTTGTGGAAGGTGTTCCTGTTTTGTGTGGAAATGGGAATGTAACTGGATGGTCTTTAGGGTCCCTTCCAAACCAAACTGTCCTATGACTTTAAGAAAACCAAAATGAAATTAAACTTTTCCACAGAACTGCAGACAGCTGAGGGAATTTAACACATTGACATGTTCTAGCAAAGCCTATTCAGTCACTGTAGACTTTTGTACCAAGACATTTGTACCAATGTCTTTTATGTAAATAACATTCATGTTGATAGTTTAGATGGAAAAGAAAGGGTTGGGTTTTTGTTTTTTTTTAATTTTGAAAAGAATAATTTTCTTGGAGAAGATTTAAAAAGTTTCTGAAAATTTTTTGTGGGAGACATCATCACGTCCTGAATACACTGACACCATTTTACCTAATTTTTTCAGCTGGAAAATCACCAAGTGAAACACCACAATGGTCACACATGGCTGGCTGCAAGAAAAGTGCACTGTTTTTCTGTTACAGTGTGAGTCTCTGAGTCCCTAGGGCTCATATTTCAGCAGAGGATTTGGTGATGAAAGCAAAATTGCAAGGGAAGGTGAATCAGGACGGAGCTGGTCAGAGATGCTGTAACTTTGTTTTAATACACTTTTGTCTACTACCTAGCTGTGATGTTTATAGTAAGGGGTGTGACACACCTTTAAACACAGGCTAGCCAGAAACCTTGTATGGAAAATTGCAAGATAGGTAAATAAAATTCTGCCACAGAAAAAACAGAAAAAATTGTTTAGTACAGGCTCCTGTTCTTCAAATAGTGGCATTTATATGGAAAAAAAACAACAAAAACACATTAATATGATCAATGGGAGCTGCATGAAATATATTCCTTGCAGGAGGAGTGACTTTGAGATAATCTCTCCTTGTTGGGCTGGTGTTGCTGGAAATCAGGAGAAGCTATTTGATGTCTCCTTGTCCTGCTGACTGATCCCACAAACATTCATTTCATATGGAATAAGGGAGTTTGGCTCACAGGAGGCAGAGAGGATCCAGTGAGGTATATTTCCTCAAGTTCTGAGCTGCCACTCCTCCTGTTGGTACTCTAGAAAACTGAAAAGCCTGTGACTCCTTCTGCTCCCTCGAATCTTGTCCCCAAGCTCTCTCACTGACACCACATTTGGCCAAGAAAGGTGTGGGAAAGAACCACAGAACCATTTAGATCATCCAGTCCAACCATTAATCCAGCACCACCATGCTCACCACTAAACCATGTCCCCAGGTGCTGCACCCACCTTCTTTTGAGTACTTCCAGGGATGATGACTCCAACAGTGCTCTGGACAGCTTTTTCTATGGCTTGACAAGAAATTTCTCCTCATAACCCAGATTTTCCCTAGCATAACTTGAGGTCATTCTCACTACTCCTGTCTCTTGTTACCTGGCAGAAGAGACCCACCCACACCTTGCAACAACCTCCTACCAGGCTGGCATAGAGAGCAAGAAAGTCTCCCCTCCTGGACCCTGCACCAGCATCTCAGCATCTTTCATGCAGTGACAGCCCAAATATCTGATTGTGTGCTGTGTTTCTTTTCTCTGCCCTCAGCTGGTACCAACATACAGAACACCCCAGGACCAGGTTTCTAACCTCAGTCAGACTGATTCATCTCACTTGGCTTCCTTTACTCTATCTTTATCTGCAGATGCAGACCTGGCTGTGGTGGATTTGGACAAGATCAAGGGCATGACAGTCTAGTAGTTCAGGGTATCACATATGCAGGAGTCCTGAAGGGCAGCTAATCTGTTCTGAAAACTTTCCCCAAGTCTTCTGCTCTTTGAAGTTCATCTTGCAATTTGTCATGGCTTGATACCCTTGACTCCTTGTTAGAATGGACCAGAGAAGAGGCAGAGTGAGCTTTAAAGGCAGGCCTGCCTGAAAAAATTGAGGATTTAACTCTTGCTGATGACAATGTGGAACCTGAGGTTCCTAGGATTCACTGGAAAGAATCAAAGAGATCAGGAAGGGTTCAAATCTTCTTTTCACATAGACAAGATCCAAAGTCATGGTGTTCGGGAAGGGCTCTGAGGAATCCTAGGCAAGTCTAAGATCAGGCACGATGATTCCCTCTCTTTCTATTCTGGCAGACATTTAGACATTTCTCCATGTCTCATTTTCCCAATGTGTAAATGCAGTGACTGCCTTGGCTGTCTTTCACTCCCAAGCTCTGTAGCTTGCAGCACTTTTCAAAAATGGTATAAAAACCATTTTCCTTTTCATCAGTCATAAAGGGTGATAGCAAGGTCTTGTTCATATCTCTTTTCACAGTCCTAACAGCATGAGATGCTGGAATGAGTCTGCTTTTTATGTCACATGCTGGAAGAGTGACCAACACAGTTTATGAGGATGATGGTGTTCAATAAAAGCTTTTCCAGGAAATGTGGAGCTTTGAGACATAGCTCTGCTGAAATTTATTCTTCCTTTTCTGTCCCTCCATCTCAGTATTTATGACTTAGATCTTCACTGGTGTGCGATAAACAATGAATATTTTGTGTATAAAACAAGTGAGATGAAAGTTGAGATTCTTTTGTTCACTATAGCGGAAGAATCAGAAGAGGTTTACAGCTTGAATTCCAATTTTCTATGTGTGCACTCTGCAGTCAGTTAACTTACCTGATGTAAGTTAAATTTGTGTGCAGAGTCTTGAAGGGAAGAAGGGACTAAAGACAGGTTGATTTTCAGAGGTGACAAGTCCTCTTTGGCTGACAATAAATTTCAAAGTAGGTGACATTGAAAGTCTGCCATAGCCAAAAGTAAGCTAGCTGAAACTCAAATATGCAAACTTCCATTGAGCTAATCCACTTCAGACCCCTGGCCACCTTCAAAGGATGTTGGCCTTTTCTTTTTTCTGTACTTCTAAACAAGCTGCTGTTTGCCTTCATTTCCTTTTTGTCTCTATTTTCAATTTCTCTAAGAATACCAGACCATTCTGCTAACAAATCTTTCAAGATTTGTCTTCATAGACTAAAATACACAGAGGTTTGAAAGTGCAGTCCTGCTGGAAGAATTTTCTTTCAGAGCAGCCCCTTCTTTCAACAGTGTCTAAATGTGCATATGTAATTATAGGATCAGATATGCATGACAACCACATTATTTTTCTTCTCAGCTGATAGTTTGTCACTGCAGATGCTGTATAGTTGACCATGTCTGCATCCCTAATAGAAATGTCACTCACTGTAACTCTTTTGCAGAAATGACAAACTATTTGCCATACCTCTGCTAAGTCAGTAGATGCTCAAAGCTGACAGAAAATCATAAGGCAAATTTTAGCCTTTTTTCCTTCTTTACATAGTGCAAATGCTCAAAACTTGAACATTACCTAGCTTTTATGTATGTTAATACCTTTCCCTGATACTGTATTTGTTTAAATTATAGCCATTCTTACTTAAGGTTGTACCTCATCACCAATTACCTCATGTGGTAATGAGAAAATTACCATCATTATGGAACAGAAATATGTAATCTTAAAAACCAGATCTTTGGGGGGAAAAGTTATGGACTTTAAGTGAACAATATGTTCTGTTGCTCCATGCTTCTTTCCCTAAAGGATAATTCCTCATGAGAAAGAAACTCAGTTTGGGTTTATGCATTATCTAATTAATCTCATCACAACTCTATTGTGCATTTCCTTGTTTTCTACCCTGTCCACTTCCCTTGTCAGTAGTGTGAGTTTTTCCAGAGGATAATCCTTTTACCACATTCTAATGCTGCTGTGCCCATTTACATCTCTGTAAAATTAAATCATAACAAGTCATCAAGTGTAAAATAACTTTAGTGCAGTGGAAGCTCCTGGGAGGGTCAGTCGTAGACAACAACTCACAGTAGCAGGAATCTTAGAAATAGAAAAGAATCACTGAATCACTGAATCACTATTTCATATTTAATCTCACATTCTCACTTAACTACTGATAAGTTTTATACTGGCAAGCTCCAGGGTTTGAAATGCATTGCAGAAGATTCTTGTTTCCAGCATCTCTGTTTTACCCTCATTGAGGGATTTCTGGTCTTCTACTCTTCTTCAGGACTGTTATTTCTATTACATAATTACAGTCCAGGAGTGGCTTATGGATCATGCTATTTGGTTGTATCTATAATCACCAACTCAACTTTCCTATCCAAAGAGCATCCCCTTCACCTGTAACATCTCCCTCATTTGTCTCTCTTCTGCCTTCCCATTCTTGATGACTCCAAACTTCATCTCGTCTCTCTGAGACAATTATTTTACCCTCCTCAGTGTGAAAAGTTAAAATCCAGTTGGCTCACACTTCCTAGTACTGCTCAAAGCTGAGGAGGTTCACTTTTATTCCCAAGTTTTCCTCATGGTGT
>VZTB01018170.1:333773-344084 GCA_013397245.1 Thryothorus ludovicianus
ACTAAATCCTACATGAGGGCTCTAACAAGCAATAAATTTGAATTTGTATCCCTTTTCCCAAGTGTTTCTTTAGAGAGTTGCCCTCCTTCTATAAATATTTTTCACGTTTTGAATACAGAAAAAAATACTATGCCTAAAAGTTTTCAAAATGGGCACTGCAAATTCACAGCACATACCCCAGTGATGGAGTTTAGAGGAGGAGCTTTGTTTTTTTGATTTTCGATATAAACAATTACTTGGAGCTTTGCTTTTGGTTTTGAAAAATTCTGGTTTCTTCTACAGCTTGATTCACGAAATATCTGTGCCCCGAACAACAGTTAATAAACATGTGCTTACTCCAGACATGGTTTAAAATCACCCCCAAATGAACAGAAACACATTATTGAAACCTGTATTAAACATTGCTCCTGGGAAATATTCAGACCAGGAGCAGATTCAAATACACACTAAACTCATACACACTCTGTTTCAGACCATACACTGTATGTGAAATCATAATTCCCTTTTCCTAAGCTCTTGGACATATGGGATGCAGAGCAAAATTTTTTAAATTTACATATGAAATAATGTGAAATGAGTAAACTTAAATTCACCACAGACTTTAAATGAGAGGAAAAACTAACCTTAATCAATCTGCTCTTTCATTCAGGTCCAAGAAAGAAACTCCTCCTGGAGCTTTTTCCTGGTCTGGATTTCTTATCATTGTCACCAACCAGAGGCTGAATCTCTGCACCATTCCACCATTGAAGTGAGATTCTCCAACTGGCTGGTAAGTAGAAGATTAAAGAAAAATAAAGATAAGTGTGGCAAAGCCCCAGTGACCATCAGGAGTTGCTGTAGATGACCTGGGTTTTTGCAGAGTCAGGGTGATGGATCTGAATCTAAGTCTGGGATGGGTTTAATATATTTTGTGATCATTAAATTCTGTCCTAAGCATCAAGTAACTTCTGTCCCACAAAAAGCAGGTGGGAAATTCTTCCTTAAGAGGTTTTCTTTGCTCTCAGTCACAACCTCTGTTTCTCTTGTTCTGTTTAGTTTGCCAGGTTTTTTCTAATGGCAGCTGTTGATCTGGCTCCTAGCCTCAGTCGATTTATTTGCTTTCCTTTTGGTCTGTTTCTAAACAAGGATAAATCTAAGTCCTGTAAAGTACAGGAAAGTCATGGGTGACCTTAAAATGAAGTAGCAACAGTTACCTCAAGAAAACTCACTCTTGCAGAAAATACAAAGAAAGATTTAATAGAAAATTACAAACCTTTCCTTTGAGTGCAATGTAACCAGTGTCTAGCATACAGGTCCCCCTTTCCACGAGAAGAGACATCTGAAAGGTAGGTATAATTTTCCAAAGAGTTTATTTGTTCCAGTCTGTCTAGAAGAGTACAGCTATTCCAACTGATTTGTAGAGAGCTACTTGGCTTTTAAAACCACAAAACTTTTACAGAAAAGAATACTTCAAATGTAAATATTTTCAGATACGTATCTTGTTTGCCCATAAGTTTTTCAAAATCATTTATATGGTTTATTAGATAGTAGTAGCAAGAAATTTGGACACTTTCACTTTTTTTTTGCAGTGGGGTGGGGGGTGGTTGGAGGGCTGTGAGTCCTTTTGTTTAATAACGTAATTTTGAACCATGTTTTTTTTTTTTCTCAGATCATTGCCTTTACAGCTAACCCTTTGTTAGTTACAAATGTTAGGTACATTTACTTGTGGAAGTAGTCTCTGGGTTCAGGATGGGGTCAGCAGACCTTATCTGTGCTGATAAATGTGGGGGTTTGCCTATGAATGGGATTGTGGGAACAAAACCCCAGGTACAGACCTGTACAGAGCAGCTGTGGCAGCCTGTGCTCTGGGTAACTCTGCAAAGATGGGATCTGCTGGGGCTCCTCTTTTGTGTGCATTTGCAAAACTGAAACACCATGGATCATACTTGCAAAGCCTTTTATTTTTCTCCCCCTCCCGGAAAGCCATATCCCTCTTTATCTTCTGCATCAATCTCTCTCTACACCGAGACAGTAAAGTTAGGACACTGGATGGCTTTGTCTGCAGGAGCACATTCAGACTAGTCTTCCAGACTAATTTTCTGCTTGGGTTACTTTCCTAATTATAATTTGTGTTCTCATCATGTCGTGGAAGAGTACATTTTAAATGAGTTTGCAATACACAGTGTAGAATACCAGCTTTATAGCACTGTCCATAACCTAGAATACCAGTTTTAAATTTGTCATAATGCAAATGCCATAACAATTGCAAGTTTTCAACCCTGTGATCTACTTTTTTTCCCTCTAGCTACTTGTAAACTGAAGATTCAAGTTTAGTTTTCCCACTCCATATGTAAGAGCATTGGGGCAGGATGTTGATCTAACTCCTTACAATCAGACCTGTACAGCACAGCTTGTTATGGATCATGTTCCAAAACACTGTTAAATATGTGGAAAGGAAAAAAAAATTACATTAATTATGCCTTCTTAAGCCCTCTTATTCTTGCTAATAGGTATTAAATGGACTATTTGGGGTTTTTTACTGATAACCACAAAAAAGTGTTTCATTTTCTGAATTAATACTGGAACCATTTTCTGAAATGGAGAACTAATTTTTATTGAGTGATAGAAATAAGATGCCCAATTCTGTCGAGAGTAGAAGTGAAAGGCAACTCTGACTTAGCTACCTACTCCTTGGGAAATGTCTCATGTAAAAAAATTCAGAGGAGTCTTATTCTGTTGAGTCCATTGAGAGATACTTAAAAAGAGCAGAACCATGCACAAAAGCGTGTGCACAGGAAAAGAAAAACTTATATATATTGTTTACAAATTAATTTGGACATGTTTATTTGCACACCTTACCTAGCCTGATTTACCTTATTGTAGCTTCTACCTACAGATACTTCATTAACCCAGGATTTTATAATAAAATTGTCCATGTTGCCTTTGAGAGAGGTGACAGGAAAGCCAAATTTTTTTTCTACCCTAAGAAGTTTTATCCTGCTGTTGTCATACAGCAGGATAAATGACAGTACCCACACTGGGTGTGATACTTGTGATGTGAGAGAGAGAAGGAACTCAGCTTCCATGTCTCCCTGGTCCCACTTTGTTATCTGCTGACATGGGATTGGATGTTTGGATCTGGTAAGTCCCTGAATGCTGATTTAGATCTCACCCTTTGTAGCCTTGTAGGAAAAAAATCTCAATGCTGCCCTGGTGGGTAATAGTTATAGATCATTAGTTGCAAGACTAATTCACTGTGAAAATGTATGGTAGAACGAACACTTGTGGTCCCAGTGCAGCCATACTCATTTGAAGGTTATTGCATGAATGTTTTCCATTGAGAGATGGATGTTTTGGGTTGTGTTATGAAAAATCTGAATGTTTTGGACCTCTGCATGCCCCAAGCACAGCTGTCTGCCCCACAGATGTGAGAGGGATGGTTCCTACACTCCAGAGGGCTCAGGAGAAGGAGGGTGGAACATCTTCCCAGCCAGCCCACTCTGAGTGTGGCAGGAGGAACAACCAGTTCCTCCCAACCTGGGGATCCACTGCTCTCCAGGGGAAAACAGGAAGAGATTTATCCCTTCATCTCTCAGTAGTCACAGGATCCTTCCCCTCATCCAGGCTGCCAAAAACCACCCAGCTGATGCTAGAAATTAACTTGCCTGAGGAAGAGCAGGGCAGGACAGGGGGATGCAATGGTCCCCAGGAAAATGCAGCTCAGCGCTTCAATCATCTCCCCAGACTTGAGCAGCTGAGCTGTGGAAATCACTTTGACGTAAATCTCTCAGCAGCTTTTTTGTCTGAAATAAATGGTGCATAAAGGAAATGCAAAATTGTTTGGTGGACAGGATTATCTGTGTGTTTACCGCTCTCAGCACTTTTCTTTTGTCTTTTGACTGTGTAGCTCCCGTTGGTGTGAATAGCTGAACACAAAGTGAAACTGCTGAACACAAGAACACAAGCAGGGTGTGAGAGAGCTCTCCTTTTAAACCTGTGACAGCTCTGCACTCGTGATTGCAGGAAATGTCAAGTTAGAAGAATTACTAGTAGTACAAAAGCAATAATTTTTCATTTCCAAGGTTGTCTGTTCAGTGTTAATGTAAACTTTCTGTAATTCTGAATTATTATCACCACACCCCCACCAGATTCCATTTATTTATTATCTATTTATTAATTTTTCATGTATTTATTTATTACTTTCATTTCCAGTTGCTATTTTACATGTGCACTCTCACACATACATACACACAGCTGTGGCAGCTCATGGTGGGTTTTTTTCATGGTATTCCATCCCTTCAGCTCTATTTGAGTATGTATTATTCTGTTGCCATAACATGCTGATGATATACAATATTTGTATAAAGATTCAAATCAATGTTTATCACATCAGAGCACTATCATTCAAAAGGGAAGCACAAATCAATAATTCATTAAGCAAGAGAGAAATGAATGATTTGAATTTGTTTTCTTCTCCCCTCTAATACTTTCAAAAGGAATTGCATTGTTTAAATGAAGTTTGATCACTTTTGGACTAAATGAGCCTGATTTAATGCATCTGATAGTAGTCAGCATAATATTCATTATGGGACAAATAGAAGAAATGCACAATTATCATATATATTATTCAGTTTGCTGAACCTTCTTATTCATTAAAAATATTTCATTCTATAAAAAATCCTGGGGGTGAGGGGTTGGGGGTGTTATATGGGGTTTTAAGTTGAACGAAATAGCTTTTTTAAAATATAGATAAAATTTCTCATTTCAAGTTGGAACCCTTCATGTTCAAAAAGCTTGTCTCATGAAAAATTAATGGAGCTACTTTAAAGTAGAAAAATTTGCTCTTTAAGAAAAGGGTATACTCAATCTAGTTAATGTTAAGAAGTGTAACACTTCTGGAAAAATTAGAAAAGTTTTCCTTGGGGTTTCAATTTTTGACTGAAACAACCAGAGGAATAGACATAAAAATGTGACTGCTAATCAGCTCAATATTTTTTTCACTTATAATCAGCTCTTAATTTCCTTCTTGTACTTGGAAGAACAAGCTCCACCATTCTCTCTGGTATCATGTCTATGTTGAAACTGCAGGAAAGTCCCAATTTGTTTTCTCTGAACCTGTCCAAATCCATGAGAAATCCATGTGATCTCCTGCATTGGAAGATGGGCTAAATTAATGAGCCCCTGGATTTCAGATGCACCCTTAGCCCTCCTAATTTCCCAATTCACCAGCAATAAAGTGGTCATGGCTGATGACACAGGGAATTCCTTGTGGTTTTAAAACACAATGACAGAGTATCCACCAGGAACCACAGAGTATTAGAGTTGCTTTCACTGGGGATGAGTGTCCTCTATTGATTGGTTTTCACTGCCTGAGCTCAATTGCACTTTTATTTCTGATGACATAGTCTGTGATGCTTATTCATCTGCTATGTGTTAAGATGAGCATAGAATGAAATTACCACATTTACCAAAATGGTAAATTGGATTCTGGATTCTTGTAGAAGATATTTTATTCCCAGACATATGTAACAAAATTCAATAGAAAAGAAAAAATGAATATCCACACTGGCCTTGAAATTTTCCAGTCTTTACTCTTTGATGTCCCCATCATTGAGATGATGGCTTCCACTTTGCTCAGCTTCTGATCCAGTCTGATGGCCTTGTGAGGAACTTTATCTTTAAAATTTTAGCTTCCCTGTAAAATTGTACCTTCAAATGTAAATTTACAGTAGGGGCTGAAATCAGCACAGTTCACTGTGAGTTATTTGTTTGGCAGGTCATATGTAATCTAGACTGAGCCCATGAAGTGGTTGCACAAATGCAGAGACAAAAAAATCCAAGAAAGATTGTTAAAGTTGTGAAGCTGTGGGACAACAGGCCACTGAGTGAAGTCACCCAGACTGTAATGGGACTAACTATGACTTCCTCTCTTGTCATAGCTGTCAGACTCTTCCCTGTGGGAGAAAAATCCAACCAACCAACCAAAAAACAAAACCAAATACAAAAACAAACAAACAAAACCACTAAAAAGACAAGATGAACAAAACCAAACAAATTTTTAAAAACCCAAAAAGTACAAAGAAATAAAAAACCCAGGAAAAACAAAAAAAATTACAACAAAAAATCCCCTCAAAAACCAACAACAAAAAATAAAAAATAGACCAAAACCAAAACCAGACAAACATAAAAACCAAACACAAAATACTCACATTCTTATCTATGTTTTCTCATAAATAGAAGTGGACTTATTTTGTGGCAATATCTGTTCAGTTGTTGTGCATTTAGGATAATCATGGGTAACCCCTGTTACCAATACAACACAGGCCAGGATCACATCTTGCACTGGCAGCCTCTTCACAGGACTAGAGATAACATCAAAGCAACTCCTCTGTAAATTAAGGTGCTGATAATAATTAGGAGTAGAGGAAAAAAAAAAATCAAACTTTTAATTTTCTGATTCATATCTTCAATCAATCACAACACGGTGCACTTGTGTTTTAGCTTGTTTGCTCAGTAGAGATTCCTCTGTTGTGTTGATTGACGCAGTGCCATTGTATTTTTTATTGATTTTTAAGGTAGCTTTTCCAAGGTGCATAAGTTAACAGAAAAGTAGTGTAGTAATATTTCAAGATAGAAGGAGGCCGTAAAGATGCAGGCAAGGTATAATTTGCAATAACAGGAAATCACAAATTAGGATAACTCCTTTGCTCCCATACCTAGTTAGTCCCTCTGTACTTGTTTCCTGAGTATGTCAGTAAAACATGAAGTGTTTACATACCATAAAAAGTTTATGGATGGAAGATTTAACAAACACTTTAGTATTATTAGTAGGATTATCTTAGATATGATGAGGCTGAAATTCAGGTAAAAAGACAAATACAGGATTTCTGAGCTGTAAAGACATTAATTATTTGAAGAACAGTGTTGGTCTAAATCAAGTAGAGACAATAAAATAAAGACATGGACTTTAAAGTACATGTAAGGACCATAAACATAGCTATGATATTGATAAGAGTAAAATACATTCCCTGAAAGCTCTCTGTACATGAGCTGTTTCAGGCATGTCATTTAGGTTCAATAATCTGTGTGGCCTCTCTTTATGGAAAAGTAGTTATGTGGAAAACTTCAAAGCACACACACCAAGATTTTTTTTTTCCTTTTGCTATCTGTGTAGCTGTATGCACTCACTGACTGCTATTTGTTACTGTGTCTTTTTGTTGAATGAATTCCATGAAAACCAAATATTTTAGGAGACTCCAATCCTGCTTTGTATAGGATGTAGTTGTATTTCACATGTTGATGGTCTTCTAAATGATGAGTCCTTATAGAAGTACTTCCCGAAAATTATTAACAATAATTTCACAGTGCTCCCCATGTCATCTTTTCACATCTATGTTTTCCCATTAATAAAATAGGCCAATTGTCTTACAGGATCTCTCTAAGTTCAGCTGTCTAACTATATTAAGACTTTGTTAGTGTTATATTTTTTTTTCTCACTTGTTATTTCTCTGGAGAAAAGTGGTATCTTTCTTTTTATCAAATAAGGAGAATTTGTGAGATTGTCAATCAGAAACCCAAAATTTGGTGGGTTTTAGTCTTTTATATCCTTCTAATTTCACTAACTTGGTCACACTGATCAAGTTTACCTAGCATATAGGAGAAAAGGAGGCAAGTCACAGAGCAATCCTTCATTATCACCTGAATAAATACATATGGCCTCTTGAACTAGTCCCTCTTTTTCCACTCTGGTAGAAAAGTTGGACGTTTTCAAAGACAAATGATACCATCCAAAATCAAGTTTCTAAATGAACTTCTAGAGCACACCCTGCTCCTCTTCTCCAGCCACAAAGAGGACTTAGGGTATCAGCTCTTGTCTGGGTGAGAGGAATTACACCCTTAGACCAACATAGTCCTTACCATATTCCTCCCTGTATCACACGGCCTTTAGGTGTTCCCCAAGGAATTTCTCTTGGAAATGCCCCCAGGTGATGATATTTGTGTCAGTGACACCAAAAAAGGGTAGAGTCTGTCCAAAAGCCTCTATCCAGTAGCAGGTAGGGTCGCTTGGGAGGACGGTTTAGCTTTATAAAAAGTTTTATAAAGCTTTATAAAAAGTGGATTCAGAGTTTCCATTTTGTTTAGGTAATGCAGTCACAAAGAAGAAATAATACTGAAAGGTTACAGTTTTCTGTTAAATCCTGTACAACTTCCCCATAAAACTGTAGCAAAGGTGTCTCTTTACCAGAAGGTGTTTTGCCAATTAAGATTTACTGAGTTGTCTTTACACGTGGGACTTGCTGCAGTTGTTGCAACCATTGAACTTTCTCTCAGGCATCAGCCCACATCTTTTTATGATCAAAAAAATCCTTGTCATTAGTCCCATTACACTGTTCTCAGTCATGGGATAAATTCATCAATGGATGATCTCACCCTGCTTAATCTCATTAGTTTAGATTATTTCTTTTCTAGATATACTTATTGTAATCTTATCATCACAACCCTCAGGAAGTTTGGCCCCAAAAGTGCTGTCATGTGTGTTGAGTTTGTTGATTGTTGGTTTGTTTTGGTTTTTTTTTCAGTTAATATTTCACAATTTGATAAGAAGGTTAACATTTAACCCTCCGTTGCCTCTGGCAAGACAAAGAAAAGCTTTGGAAATGACTCAACAGATGACTGCATATTATGGATCTTAATTGCCTCTACTTGGTAGAACTCTGACTTTTAAAGATTTCCTTCTGTGCACTGCCATTTTTCACAGGGACATCACTTGCAGTCCACTGAATGCTGACTGCATCCCCGACTGTATGACTTTGTTTTGATAGAACCTGCTCAGTCATCCTGAGTAGTACATTTCCTCAGAACACACTCAAAATTTCAACTCCGAAAATATTATCTGAACTGCCAGCTAACATTGAATAAGCATGAAGTCCATCAATGACTTCTCAAGGAAGAAAACCCCACAGTCCTCCCTTTATCTAATTTTGTTTTTCTGCAGGTGTTCTAATACAATAGTATTTTATAGCATTAGGGTCCTTTCTATCTTTGCAAGGTAGGTAAAGGAGGAAAATTTTTATAAAAAATTTATAAATTAAGCTAGTAGTCATACTTGTTGGAGCACTGAGCTCCATGTGAAGCCTAGGTCTGAGTTCATGTTTACCTTAACAGATTCAAAATAGACCTTGTGGCTCCTACAGGGAGCTCAGCAGACACCAGATTACACTACATTAAATTTAGCACTTTTTTTTTTTTGGTGGAAATGGTGAAGCTGATGAGGAAATGATTCAAGGGTTTTTTTTAGTCTGAAAGAGAACTCAATTGACTGTAGAGCTCTCATATCTACCGTGTCAGATGCCGGCTTTGGGAAGGAGGTAGATCTGTGTGTTCATCTCACTTTCAAAGGCTGTTTATGCACTTTATCTAATGACTCTTTCATGTAAATGATCTCCCTCTGAGTTAGATTAGAGCCCTTGGAATAATAAAATGAGGTTAGGCACATATTAGTATGTGGATATACTCCTCTGCTCCTCTGAGGTCTCGTAACATTATTCATGAGTATATGAATGACCGTAGTCTGTTCTGAGTCTGTTTCCAGGTCCCTTGTGTTCCCCAAAAGAAGGTTTTCTGAATATTTATATGTCATTCCTGATTCAAAATGGGTCTTTATTCTTTAACCATCCAGTCACTAATTGCATTTAAACTGACCAGTCTGGGGATAGTACCCTGTGATTAAGGTAAAACATAACACATAATGAACATTTTGTAGCTAGCAGGTGCCATTCATGAAGGCCTCATACTTCAGAAACTGTTAGTCAAAGCTGATTAGAGAATGTACATAAATTAATCAATTTTTAAAAATCAATACTGGGTTTCAAACAATTTCCAAGAATAAAAGTACCTACACAAAATATTGATGACCACCATTCAGATCACTCTGCGGGGGAGACTACTCATGGAGTTAAAAACTCATTTGAACAAACTTACAAATCATTCATGAGCTCAGTTAGCCCCAGGAATTTAAATAAGCTGATCACAGGCAACTTGTACAGCTGTATGAAATAAACATAGAATGTTTTATTCTTTAGTGCAGTTGCACAGACCATTTGCCGTGTGCTTCCAGGACTGTTTGTGGTCAGAGGAATACTACTACAGAATCATTGCATTAGTAAGAGTGCTTATGAGCTAGTGCTCATGGTTTAGCAGATTTTGCCTTCACTACTATCAAACTATAGTCTATCAACTATTGGCATAAACTTTTGTTTTATATGCTTCCATGATTTATATTTCTGCTTTTATTTCCTTGGCCTAATATTCTTGATCTTATTTTCTTAGTCA
>VZTB01018170.1:344631-364016 GCA_013397245.1 Thryothorus ludovicianus
CATCCATCATCCATCCATCATCCATCCATCATCCATCCATCCATCCATCCATCCATCCATCCATCCATCCATCATATACCATCTCTAATAAGAATCTCTTAGAACTTCTTCACATCTCTTCATTTCTTTTCCTGTGAAGTTCAGCAGTTTCCAGAAAGTCAGTGTGGTAACTGCGCACTACTCTAAATCCTAATCCAATCCAAAGTGGCGAACTGATGTGCTCCCTGTGCCTTTGGTGTCCAATCAGTGAGTTTCCAGCACTGCATAATGACTTTACAGCAGGCAGACATTGGTCAGGTCTGAGGATGAAGTGTCAGCACTCCAGCAAACTGCCAAATCCTTATCCAGCTACAGCTGAGTCCAAGAACATTGTCCAAGGATTAAGAGTTAACCACACACATGAAGTCTCGCTTGCATGAATACAGGTCAACTATCACTGTATATGAAACAGAGATTTTGAGAAAACAAAAGTTAAGCATGAATGATTGATTTTCTGGCAAGTAAAACCTTCTTTCCTTCCAATGGGTTACTGAGTTTCCAACAATTCTGTTGCAGGCAAGGGGGTTTCTCTAATTTGCTGTGCTCAAGGGCCGTTTACATTTCTGTAGCCCTGAGAAATCCTCCTGAATGAGGAGACTATTTGAGTCCCAAGGAGAAGTTAAGTCTGCAAAAGGATATCTCTCCAGATCAGAACCCTCTTGCACAAGGCAATTCATGCACCTTTTTGCTTGAAAATGGAAGCTTAGATGGATGGAAAAAAGATGTAGACAATTGTCAATCAGGGTATCTCTTTCAGAATCAAATGTCAAAAATTCAGTCAATATCCCTTTTTCTTTTGATATTTCTCTTCTTCTGATGATGAATTCAGGATATGTGGTAAAAAAAAAGAGTTCTTTTCTTATTGGAAGTTCTCTAATTACTACAAGGCCTCATTCTCCCATTACCCAGAATCTCAAACCAGTTTTGAAAGGTATGAAGAAAAAAGTAGAGTTGTTTACCAGAAGCTGAGAACATCTCATGTCATTGTGAAATCAGCTGTCTCCCTGTCATACTGCAGGACTGTAGAGAAAACACCTTATCTTTGAGAACCTCATGTGAGTTTGTTACAGAAGTCAAAGTGTCACCTGGACCCCTGTCCATGGTTTGAAAGTATAATAAAATGAGATAAATACTGTAGTATTTATGAGACACCCATCTGACAACACAAAGAGGCAGCGTCAATACGTTTTTTAAATTTAATATAATCCCTATATTAACATATATTTAGCATTATTTAGAATAATTTTTATATTAATGTATAGGGATTTAACAATCTTCCAAACAACTGACCTGTCCAGGTGGGAGAGGAACCACATGAAACAAATGAGGATGTGTATCAATACTCTGCCAAAAAAAAAAAAAAANAGTTATATTAATTACATTTCCACTAAACAAAACCAGATCAGTCAGTATTTAGGCTGAAATAGAGTGGTGTTCAATAAATGCACTCTCTGACCCCTGTGGCAATCTGATGCATTCCTGGAAGCTGTTTATCCTGTAAAAAGCAGGAGTGTGACTTGTTCTCAGGAACAAATCCAGCAAAGATTAAAGGAGTAATTAAAGACCAAAACTTCATGTTATATACTGTAAAAACCTCTTAACAACATTGGCTATAGTGAAGCTTTATATTATAAATAGACTGAAATGCTAGGTTGGCTATGCAAGCACTCTGTTTTCAGATATATTGCTGAACTGAGAGTTTTCATTGGATAATTAGCTGTGGTAGAACAAATTTCTGCACCTTAGGTTGATTTAGTCCTTGGAGTCCCTGTTCGAGTTTCTGAAAAGAAAGTATGCAATTAATTGCTCAGCAGCCTGACTGGAGAGTTGTAAGGAAACTACAAGTTAATACCCTTTAAGTGCATTTGAAAAACCTTCTGTGTAGGTAAGCTAAATGAGAGATCAACGCACAGGGAAAAAAAGGCATATTTTTACTCTGGTTCACTCATGCAGGACAGACAACCACGCCAACAGTGTGACCCCAGGAGGTGAAGAAATGCATTTTCCCAGTTGTTGCACTGTTAGCTGGCAGTCTGGGGGCAAGAAATGCATCTGCATTGTGCCAGGGCTCATCAGTGTATGAAATAAAGTTTATCTTTGGTCCCTGTGGGCTATTGGAATGGGGAAACACAAAGAAACATCTCACATCTGACCCCTATACTTGACTCCCAGTATTCACATCAGTGCAAACTCTGCTAACCAGAGAATTTCTCTGGTTTAACTATCAGGAAAATAAATAGTTTGTGAATTCTAAGTAAAAATAGTATAGAAAGACATGAGAAAGTACTTAAACTTTCCCATCAACTGTGCAATTGTGCTTTTGTGGGCACAGGCACACAGTTGTGACATCATCTACCTTGGTTTGGATTGATGTAAAAATCTACAGTCATGGTTTTCAGAGGAAGCACACAGTGTGTGAGTTTCATCATGGGTGTGAAGCTTGGCATGGTCAGGGCCTTTGTTTGCAATCACTCAGAGTCAGGAAAGGAGAGAGAAAGGGAATCTTTCTTTTATTACAAAAGCACTCCTAGAGGCAGCACTGTAATGTACAATAAATAATAATAACAACACCAAAGTAAAAGGTCTTCTATCTAACAACCCGTTTGATGTGTGAAACACTTAATTTAAGCATTTCCCTTTGTGCATGAATCTTTGAAAAACCATTTTTGACGTGAAATCCGACAGCATTCATTCATCTTCTCCAATTAAATTTTGCCATTTCAGGGCTACGAAGCAAAATTTCAGGGCTTTATTTTCCATGCCAGAGAAGGTCATACCAGAGAAAAATACTGATCACTTTTGGCTCTAAGGTGTAGAAAAGAGAATATGCATTGTGTCTTTTGTGGGAAAAAAAAATAAAAAAGAAAATTTTAACACAAGCAGAAGTAAAGCCTTCTCTCTATCACATATAACACCAAGAAAAAGTAATGATCTGGTAACCTGTGGGTAAGAACTCTATTTTCATAATTCATGTCAGTAAGGAGATGGCAGGTAGTGAACAATTTTATCACTTTTTCTGCATCTCTTTTGGTTTTTTGTTGTTATTACTATTATTACTATTATTATACCATCATCATCATTATTTTTATTATCATTATCTTTTCCTCCTCTGCCTTAATGAACAACCTTTATCTCAACACACAAATTATACTGGTTTTCTTTTTTCCCACACCCCACTGAGAGAGAAGAAGACAGCAAGACTCTGTGTGGCATTAACTGCCAGGTTAAACCATATCAGGAGCTGCAATGACTTTATTAAAAAAAAAAAAAAAAATGCATCCTGAATAAGTCCCAACCTGGTTAGATGAAAATTGTGATCCCAGCACAAGCTGGTAAAGAGAAGCTTCAAGGTGACCTTATTGTGGCCTTCCAGTACCTGAAGGGAGCTGACAAAAAAGATGGAGAGAGACTATTTACAAGAGCCTGGAGTGACAGGACAAGGGAGGATGGCTTCAAACTGAAAGAGGGTGGGTTTAGATTGGATATTAGGAGGAAATTCTTCCCTGTGACGGTGGTGAGCTGGCACAGGGTGCCCAGAGCAGCTGTGGCTGCCCCTGGATCCCTGGCAGTGTCCAGGGCCAGGACAGGACTTAGAGCAGCCTGGACAGTGGAAGGTGTCTCTGCACATGGCAGGGGGTGGGACTGGATGATCTTTAAGATCCCTTCCAACCCAAATTATTCTATGATTCTGTGAAATGGCCAAGATGAGAGGAGGAAGTGAGGCCAACCTAAAAGTTCACCCAAGAGTTCATGCACTCATTTTCATATCTGCTACGTGGATCCTTGTGGGAGGCATGTGAATGCGGGAGGGTAAAATAGCCTCTAGCAAGCACCCCAGCATGCCTCTTGTTCTGTAGAAAACTTGCCTGTACAACTATTTCTTTTGGCTTGAGGCTCTGCAGCTCTGAAACTTCTTATGAAGAGGGAAAAAAAAATAAGATAAAGAAAGTATCCCTAAGGGCCTCGTTCCATGATTTGAAAGCCAATTTTTAACAGCACACATAACTTTCAAAATTAGATGCCCCGAAGCAAAATAGAGTTCAGAAAGTTTGGGGGGTTTTCTCCACAGGAAATGTTTGGAAGTTCCATGAAATTGTGTGCAGTGACTGCTGGCAA
Organism: Thryothorus ludovicianus; assembly: GCA_013397245.1. Classification (NCBI taxonomy): domain Eukaryota; kingdom Metazoa; phylum Chordata; class Aves; order Passeriformes; family Certhiidae; genus Thryothorus; species Thryothorus ludovicianus. The sequence goes on from VZTB01018170.1 coordinate 348,787, forward strand.
GGGGTGGGAAGGGCAAGCCCCAAAATACAAAAGTGTAAAGCAGGAAATGTCTTAAAAAAAATACAGTGTTGGGCAGCTGCCTTGGAAGACAAACACGTTTCAGGTCTGAAAGGTTAGAGTGCTTGTCCCACCATTTTAATAATGCAAAGACTTCAGACAACTGACCCCTTGCAGTGGCACTGTGCCTCATTTAGATCTCTTTTACAGCTGTTTGGGCCAAACATTCACTTCATTCACTTAATGAAGCTCCTCCTGATTTACATCATGATAAGTAGACTTGGAAGCGATCAGAGAGAGTAATTCTGGCAAAAGCAGTTTCACATGATATTCCATTAACCTACATCCACACAAAGATGCTGTCCCTTTCTCTTCTCCCTTTAATTTCTATTATGTCCTGTTCTGATTCATGAGGCTGGAAGTTGGTTCATTCCTGTCTTCACATTTAAGATAAATAACATAACAGATGTGTCACTGTGAAGCCCTACATGGATCGCTATTTTTCTCCCACTGAATTGCCACTTGGAAACAATGTTGGATGACAATTGTGGACATTGAAAATTGCCTGAAATGCGAGGGGAATTTCAAATTCTGAACTCAGTCCAGCCTTTAATAATGTGCCAGACTTTGTCATCAGTTACTTAACAATAGATATGTATTCTACTAGAGAAAAATGCCCTGTGGTATTATCTCAATATACATGGACTGTAAATTATCATATGGCACTACAGAACATGGCTACAACATGGGCCTTTGTAGTCTTTTGGGTTTTGTCTACTGGAGTCTTCTTTGGCTAATAAAACACAATTTGGCACCCAGTGGTGAAGAGGAGGTCCAAGGTACTTTATTCATACAGTTCTTTGTTCTTGGAGATTTTCTTTTTGGGGTTTGTGTTTTGTCTGTTAGCTGGGTTTCTTTTTAAATTTTGTTTGTTTGTTTGTTTTCTTGTGTTTTTTTGATGTATCCATGTCATTATATGTCTGGGCATGATGGTTCCCTTGTGCTGGATTACTGCAAAAGTCTTCCACTGCTCTTGTGGTTCTCAGTAGGGTTTTTTCTTTCATGTAAATATATGATCAAAGGTCATTAGTGATAGGAAGAAGATAAAGAAACTGTGAGAAGTAACATTGTCACTGAGTTAGAGCTGGCTTGTGGCTAGCACTGCATGAGGAAACTGGGATTCTCTGAGTATTTGTATGAAAGGGACAAAATAAGGGGGTGATATAAACATTCAAGAGGAGTGGGAATGATTAAAAGCACATAGTAGAAGGAGTGAGTCTATTGAAAGCAATTATTTCAACGTTATTTCAAGAATAACTACTTCCGTTGGAGTATTTCACTATTCACCACTTTCAGAGTCTCTGTTGACAAATATATGTGTCTTAAGTCCTCAGTCCCTTGGCAAAATGGATACAAATTATTTTCAGTAGCACACCAATCCCTTACAGGGGGAAATTTCACCATAATTAAAAAAAAAAAAAAAAACAAAACCAAAAAAACCAAAAACAAACTTACAAACACTTAATTTGGCAGAAATAATTTTGAAAGATTTTGGAAACCATTCTGCACCACGAAAATTATTTTTTTCTTCAATGAGAGAAGAAATGAGCATTTGCTGAAAGCAAAACAGACCTGGATAAATGCTTTTAGGCGGTACATTGCCTTATTCACACCACTGTTTCATTAAAACATTGAAACAATGACTTTCTAATGTTGAACTTATATTTTATAATTTATGCTGCTTGATTATTTTAAGCATCTCTTTCAGTGAGAACAACGAGGAGGTCAGTCAATCTTATGTTTGTTTCTATTGATTGCCATTATTTATTCATTAGCTCATTTATTTGTGTCATGCTGGCAATATGCATGACACTATACAGATAAGAAAGCATTGACAATCAACATGCAAATGCAGAAAAAGAAATCACAATTCAACACGAGCAACTTGACTAAGGATTGTCTTTCTAAATCCAGTAATTATTAAAATTCTAGGGTTTAGTAATTTTTTTTTCCAACCCCTTTTCTGTCTGACACCAGTGAGACTCAGCTGGGCTTTCTTCACTGATGCTGACTTGACTTAGTGACCATCTGTGGGAAACTGGGGAGACTTATGGCTTAATAGGGCAATTATGAGAAAAAATGATTCAATGTGCTTGAAAGGGGAAGCAACTACAGAATTCCCTTTGTCTCTTGAGGCCCAGGTAAAACAAGCAAGCAGTACAATAAATGTAAAATTTTATAGGACTATGATAAATATGTAACATTGGGGCAGTAGGAGTGCCTTAAAGCCCTGCTTGGGAGTCACCACTGTCATAGCTGAATCTTTGGGAAAAATTTCTTCTTGTTTGCTCCAGTCATAGCACAAGAAGTGACTAAGTGACACAACCTTACTTTTAAGCACTCTGTCAATACAGCACTGATTTCTTCTCTTTCTATCTTTTTAATTGTACTCCCCTCTATTTCTTCCTTTTTTATTTTTTCTGTTTTTAAATTAGTAACTTTCAATATATATTTCACATTTATAAATGGGCAGTAACATCACAAAAGGACTGCATTCACAAACCTGGCCTTATGCAACCTTTCCAGATTCCACAGTCCATTGTTTAAGATATATTTCCCTCGGGGTGTTGGAAACTTAAATTCACACTCAGACTTTCAAGAAGAGAGAAAATTTAAACTCCAATCTTCTTCTTCCCAGACAATTACCCTGGTCATTTGAGCTAAGATGGAAAAGTAAAAATTTCTTTGACACTTATTTTTGAAACATTTTTGTGGCATCTGAATTCCTTTGTGAGTCTGTCACCCCAGTTTGAAAATATTGTATTTAGTAACGTGTAAATTGTAGATATCTAGTTGTCCTTCAATTCTGCTTCCCAACTGACTCAGTATAACCCAAATATGTGAAAACTTTCAGCAGAAACTGTGCCTTCAGGAAATAAACACTTTCCTGAAGAGAAACTATTCACCATGCTACACTCCAGGCTCAGTCCTGCAATGATTTATGTCTACACTTAATTTTGCACCAGGGGTAGCTGTGCTGAAGTCAGAGGGACTGCTCAGAGTTCAGAAAGTTAAGCACATACTAAAGATTTTGTGGGACTGAGCTGATGAAGAAGGATTCTTCCATTAACAGGCAGTACAAAGAGATGAGTTTTTTAAGAAGGAGCCTGTTGAGCACAGAGTCCTTCAGCATCCCTTAGTCCAGCCATTAAACCACAGCTATTTCTTGCTGTGCTTACAAGGGCCATAGCAGAAATGAAACAGTCCTTAAAGAGCCTGAAGTGCTTGAGATCCTTGTGGTTTTCAATTGACTGGATTTGTGCTGCAGCTGCTCTTTCCCCCCAAGTTACCAATCTGCATGCTCTGTGTCCAGCCTGGTACAGTGGAGGGACCCCCACATTGCTGGAGGGGCCCAGCAGCTGATTCCTGGCATTTAGTGCTTGGGCTTTGTACCCCAAAAGGACAAGTGCCTCCAAATCCATGGACTTTAAAACTGCCCCAGCATTTCTAGATGCCTGCTGTCTTGATTTGAAACCCAGGTGTCTGCTAAGGAAGGCAGGAGCCTCCCTTGGAATGAAAGATGTGAACCCCCTCCCTCTGAATTATTATAATTTTTAAATCAAGGGGCTCTCAGGCAAAGATATGAGAATCAGAATAACAGTTCTTTATTAGGAGAACTAAAATAAAACAAGCATGCAGTATTACAAAACAAACAAACCCACTGACAGAGTCAGAATACGACCTGACCCCCTGTGGCTCAAGGTGTTTGTGGCAGTTCCATTCAATGGTGGCTGCAGCCCTATTGGAGCAGCAGATGTGGCTCTGTTGGGGCAGTGATCCTGGAGTGCAGCCTCTGCTGGAGGTCCAGTGGTGATGGATGGGCTTGTTCTTCCTCTGAGAACTCAGTGGAAAAGGCTGCTTTGGTGTCCCAAATCTCAGGTTTTTATCCAGGTAGGAATGCTTGGCTTCTCCCTCTGGATGGAGCACCTCCCAGTGGAATGATGGAATTTTACCAGTGGACTGAATGGCCCATTAGCAGAAGATCTCTCCCTAGATGGAGGATGGATTGTGGAACAGATAAAGAAACTGGCCCAGCTGGTTTCTTCTCGGCTGGCCTATTGACAGGAGGTTACACCACCCTCCACCCCAGTTCCAAGAGATGGTGGAGTAACACAGCTCTGGTTACATTTTGCACTGCAGCCCATGACACCTTCCAAAGGGCATTAGTGAGGAAATGCACATGCTTGTAGATTATAGGGTTGCAATGATGGTGGAGGGTCTGGAGGGAAAGCCACAGCAGGAGTGGCTGGGGGCTCAGCTGGAGGAGACTGAGAGGGGACATCATTGTGCCCTTCAACATCCTCATGAGGAAAAGAGGAAGGTCAGCACCAATCTGTCCTTCTCTGGTGACAGTGACAAAACTGGAGGGAGCAGCTGGAGCTGTGTCAGGGGGGTTTAGATTGGACATCAGGGAAAGGTTTTTTCCCCAGAGAGTGGTCAGACACTGACCAGGCTCCACAGGGAGCTCCAGGAGAGTTTAGACACTGCTCTGAGGCACAGGATGGGATTGTTGAGATGTCTGTGCAGGGTCAGGAGTTGGGCTCGATGTTCCTTGTGGGTCCCTTCTGAATCAGGACATTCTGTGGTTACACAGGTGGCAGGAATACATGAAATAAATAAAAATTAAATTATTTCTGTTGTTCCTTAATTGTGCAAATTACTGTTATGTCATTTGTGACAGAAGAGCACAAAGCCCAGGTCTGGAAGCATGCTCATAGCCCAGGAAATACAATGCTTCCTGTTGCCCTTGGTTATGATAATCTTCAAACTCCTCTTCTAAGCGCTAAAAAGATACCTGAAAAAAGTCTTAATATTTGCTTTTTCCATTCATGAACATCCAAATCAAAGTTATATGACAATTGCTCATTTAGGGGAAAAAAAAAAAAGACTGAAACTTCCCTCCCTTGTGATTTTGGTCCTTGGGAAAAAAAACAAACAAAACAAAACAAAACTATTCAACAGTCAGGAAAAGGATCATCCTGGGTTAGGAAATGGTTACAGATCTAAGGTAGATTAGTTCAGCTCTACAGTTCAGTTTTAAGGCAAATCAGGCCTAGAGCTCAACTGCTTCCCCACCATATATTTTCTCTATGACTGCATAAATCACCTGGACCCAGCTCCTCAACATTCCAAGATTTCCCTTGAAATCTTATGGATTTAACTACCAAAGTTGTCTTGAGGCTCTAGACTACAACCTGTTTGAGATTTTGTTTCCAACAGATAAAAATAGGGAGAATGTGTCTTCTATATTCTTTTGATGTGGTGTCAGGATAGAAAGTATACATTTAATGCAGGTAAGAATTTTAGTGTAGGAAATAGTAAAAGCAATGGTAAAAAAATCCTTGATATATCTAAAAAGCTGGCACTTGTTGCATTTATTTACTTAGAAGTCTTTTTTTAAGCTAGCTGACAAAATATTATTTGACCACTTGACAATTAAAAATATGTTTAACAATATGAATAAATTATTACCTAGTGTTTGTTTCCTTATGTATTGTATCAAATGAGGGGCAAAGATGAAAATCCAGAATATGAAATCAATTCCATTCAAAGCCAATAAGCCCAAAAACATTAGGAGATTTGAATTATTTCCCCCTGACCCCACCATCTTGTTTCTATTAAATAGAAATCAAACTGGGGCTTTATAGACTCTCTTGGGAATAAAGATGATCTGATGATTTTGCTTAGTAAACAGTAACACCTAGAAATTTGATTTCTGGCCAGTTCTTGTGTTTGGCAGGGATGTTGTTTGTCAGGGAGCTATGCTTGCAGACTGATTCATTATGCACTTTGATTTCACAGATAAGAAATTCAATCAATATGTTTCCCACAAAACCAAGTTTCTGCTTTGGTGATGAACCAGCAGATGGGAGAGGGACCTCAGGGAAGGGGAATGAAGGAGAGAAACCATTGCAAACAGATGTGTGTCTGTAGAGAGCATCTTTGATTTCTAAGTGGTGATTGTGTGGTTTATCTCAAAGCAGTCCCTTAATGCTTGGTGTAAGCACAGCACCATCAGAGTGACTAATGCACTAAAGTAACAAAAATTACAATGCAGAATAGTAAAATTTTTTATAAAATATATCTATAGCAAATCCAGTGAGAATGTTGTACTTACAGTAATGTTACCCTAGCAATGGATATGTAACCCAAGAGGAGGGTTTAGTTCTGGTAGATTTGCAATAAAGTGTCCTCCAAGTACCCAGTTTTGAATACAGAGAACAGGTAATGGAAATTCTATAAAAAGGTTATGCAGGTTCTCCTCTTGCAGTTCTAAATCACATCCTTTTTCTTGATTTGCAGATTTCAATTAGTGCATGCAATGCCTTTAGCTTCTTATTAGTAGTCACAGTCCTCATGATGCACAACTTCATTTCAGGAGCTGAGCTCTCTCTACAAGCTCTTTCATTTTCTTATATGCTTATAAATATATAAATGCTTTTTAAGAAGTGTTTTGGAGTTTTTCTTCTGCATTCATTGCAAGGGAACACAAAACACATGAAAAAGCACAAAAAGAGGCCATCAGGCACCTCTGACATTCCATCTTGTCTTCACAGGAGAACTGGTGGCTGTGGTGATAGGCTGTGCTATTTATGGGCAAGTAAAAATCAGTATGGAACTTCCAGAAATGCATGGATCTTTGTACTGCTGGAAAAATCCTTGGAACTTTTGGTCATGCTACTGGCAGTGAAATCCCGCAAGCCCTCAAGTCCACGATGAAACTTTTGGCTAAAATCCTTTTAAGTCTCCCCATTTCAGTTCCCATTTAGAGAGATCAGCTGCCATTTGGAGCCTTCAAATAAATGATGATATGCAAACATAACCTTTACAAATTACTGTTATTAATCATTCTTCTTCCATCCCATGGCCTTTAAAACCCTTGTGGGTAGAGAACCATTACTCAGAATCTCAACACGAAGGGCTGTGCACAGCAGTAGCTCTGCTCTGGAGGGGCTGTGCAGCCATGTGTCCATCATGTCCTGTAATCTCCCTGTCCTACAACAGCCAGTCCAAGCCAGGACACTCTGACACCTCTGCCTACTCACCTACCTCGACTGCACTGCAGCAAAACCACACACTCCAATGGCACCCTGACAGTGGCTGTATTGCACATTGAAATCATGGAACAGTTTGGGCTAGAATGGATCTTTTAAAGCTTGACTCACTGCCACGGGCAGGGACATCTCACACTAGACCAGGTTGCTCAGAGTCCCATCCAACCCAACCTTGAAGCCCTGTGAAGCCTGACCTTGGGATTCAATGTTCCTTGAAGCCGAGTTTTAATCAGCTTCTCATAATTAAGAAATATGTGTTTGGCATTGTGATATCAAGTGTTTGATGTTGTCCTCAATAACAGGATGAGGAACCTGGTCCCCAGCCCAAAAACACATTTAGACCAGAATAAACAGTCCAATATGTGATAGATATCTAGTGTGTGAAGCCACAGGGTAAAAAATTGATCACACCTAAATTGATCACTACCTAAAGCTGTGATCAGTGGGAAAAGAAGCGGACACTCAATAAATGCTGAATTTTCTTCTGTCAAGATCTGCCCCTTGCTATCAAAGAGGCCAAAGCCCTTGTTTTTTGCACCAAGGGTGAAGTAAGATGAATCTTGTCTTTATTCTCAATGTATGGGAATCACAGAAGACACCAAACAGGCAATGAGACAAATAGCAGGAAACATGAGGATAAGTTGTAGAGATGAGAGACCAATGCAGGTGTGGGAAACCTTGGTGGAAAATGGATTGTAGGTCTTCTTCCCTCCCCCTTGCCTCAGGATTTATGTATTTTTATAGTAAAACCAAAATCCCATATCTAGGCCAGACACTTAAGTTTCTACATGAAAAACTGTGTTGGAGTGCTGGAATTACAAAAGAAAGTCACACAATTACTTAAGAACTGGCAAGAATGCCTCCTACACAGAGACTTTGGGTATACAATCTGCTTAATTTTTCAAAGAGACTATGTGGAATTAATTGAGTACCTCCAGAAATAAAAAAAAAAAAAAAATAGCAAAAATTTTAAAATCAATGAGAAAAGTTTAACAAGCCTAGAAGCTGAAGTCTGGCAAAATCAAATAAGAAACAAGGCACAGGAGTTGTGGTTGGCAGAGGTTTTCTGTGTTTATTTGAGGGAGGGGTGGGGTGGAGATTTTTAACTCATTTGCTTGTTTATTTCCTGGGTTTTTTCAGCCAGGAAAGTCAAGCTAGATGACTCCACCATCAGCTCAGCTTAGACTACAGGCAGGCGTGTGTTCACCAAACACAAATTATTCACTAAGCCAAACACAAGTTCCACAGCTTGGCTCAGTTATCTCACAGAAGTGCACGGTGAGGTCTGTGGAAGTACCTGGTGGAGGTCTGTGACTTTCTGCTGGCTCCAGCAGCCAACCTCTGGCTTTTCCAGGAGCTCTTTCCTGTCTGGGATGGCCCTGGCAAGACCCCAGTCCAGTGAATTGAAACAAGTGTTTTTGTAGGTAGTTATGCTGGATACATGGCACTTGAGGGAATCTGCTGAGACTTGGGAAATCTTTGACCAGAAATTGAGGAATCAAAGGATTAGGTCCCTGTCTGGGAGTGGCAGGGAGGGAAGTCCAAGAGAAAGACAGGAGAATTCTACAGAAACCAAGAAGGAGTGCAAGTTGGAAGAGGAGTGGTGTTAAATGTAGGAACAATACTTCGGGGGTGATGCCGGAGGTTCAGAATGGAACAAAGAGCTGGAGAGAAGTAAAATCCAAGAATATCATTGTACAAACTATGCCGGAGTCACTGGCCCCTACAGTGGGGTAATTCAAGGCCAGGCATGCATTATAGCTGGGGAAAGTTAATAATGGCAATAAAGCCATAATTTCTGCAGTAACTGGAATTGGTGCACAGGAAGTTATTTTCAATTTGGTGACTACGTGATACTTTCGATAGCTATTAGGAGGATAATTAGGGGTGAAATGAACATTAAATCAATGTTTGCAAGCTAAACTCTATGTGTGTTTATGAGCAAGAATATCTGCTTTTGTTTTCACCGAAAGCAGGAGAAAACTTTCCCCTCAAAGTCATATTTTTTCCTTGCAGAAGCCCCAATTTGTCTCATTTTCTGCACTAAACCTACATTGTTTCCCTTTCAAAGCACTTTTCTTACTTCCTTCAATTCCTTATGGCTACATTTCTCTAGGAAGGGAGCTCTGCTACATAACAAAGGGAGACTGGGTCACACTGGCAAGCTGAAATCTTCAGGGTAAATCACTTACTGATGCAAATCAGAAACCTCCCAGATCCAGTTTGGAGTACCGAGGAGCTTGGAGGCAAGAAACCACACATATGTATGAATCTGCTTAAAATCAGCTGTGGTTGTAGTGCATTTCTGGATAGAGTTGTCTTTTACTGGGGAATTGTTTATTAATAATGACCCTGGGACCACCGAGTTTTCAAAACCCTCTTTCAGAGAGAACAGTCATCTGCTGCATACATTTCACTGCTACCTCCTCACAGCATGGATTTAAAAGAAAGCACCTTATTATAACAAGGAGAGAAACAAGGGTAGCACAGAGGTGCTTGGCTAAATGGAGCAGCTGCTTTTGGCCTGAATAGATGCTCAGTGTAAATAAGCCATGGCAGTTTTTCAGCTGGGTTCAGAGCCAACGCAATAATGCAAGAGAGGAACGAAACTAAACAGGTAATTAAAAGAAAAATAAATAAATAAATAAATAAACAAACAAATAAATAAATAAAAGTGGAGTGGGTAGACACAGCGGTGGACTGCATAACATCATGAAATGAAACAAAAATCACCTCCTGGGTATTGTTCTGAGCAGAGTAGGGAGTGTTTCTCCCCCCTTCCCAAACTGAGGGCCTAAGGAAGATGTCGGTGCTGTCAGGGCCTGATGAACTGCTTCCAAGCCACAGGGCAGGGCTTCACGCTGCCTTCACACAGGGAAAGTTTTCTGCGCTTGTCTGTGCAGCAGCACACATTCTCTCAGATTAATTCCAGCTGTGCAGGGCCTCGCTGGCAGGGTCGTTATGTATTAGCAATGCTATCTGATTTGAGCAAATGGGCTCCCCTCACACATCTCCTCTCTCACCAGTGCTTTCTCTCACATGCACACAGTTACACACACCTTGATTGTCTTTTTTTTTTTTTTCCCCGCCCTCCTTCTTTTTTAGTAAAAGTAGTCTGATTTTTCACTAGCCGCTTTAGCACACAACTGCACTCCTTGGTAATGCAAAGTCCTCACTAGCTTCACCAGGAAGCAGCACCAGACAAACCCGTGCTGGCATCTTTGTCATTTACAGGCAAGAGAATGCAAGCACTACCCTGGCGGTGTAAATTAGGAGTAACTCCACCATCAGGTACTCTTCCTTGTGTGAACGAAGATAGGAGGAGAATTGTGCTGACAGCACATAGTTGCAAAGCTTAAAGATGCCTAGCCCTGATTCCTAATTTTCCAACTTGTTCATGCCAACCATCCCACTTACACAGAGCTGATATCCTTAAACATCTACATTTTTCATTTCTTAGCCATGTCATTTTTACAGCTTGCTTCTTATCACAGACTTATCTTCTGCAGCAGTGACCCTTAGTGGGTCACTTCATTTCCACAGCAGACATCCAACAGTTCTGACACTGTCTTTCTCCAAGAATATTTCAAATGCTTGTTGCATCTGCCAATCACACACATGTATATATGTGCAGAACTTGGGAACACATTGTAAGAACGTTCATGTTAAAACTCAGGTACACATTTGTGGTGTCTTGCCACAAAGTATTCCAGATGGACTGCCAGAGAGCTCTGCAGCTTCCTTATTTTCTGAGCATTTTATCAATCTGAAAGCCAGAAAATGTTTGTTTAAATCAACAGAAATAAGAAAATTTTCACCAGAAATCTAGTAATATTCCAAGCCATTAATTTTACATGTTATAGAATCATCTTCCAGTAAAGACTGTAGAATCTTAGAAAGGTTTGGGTTGAAAGGGATCTTAACACTCATTTCCTTCTAACAGTCTGCCATGGACAGGGACACCTTTCAGTACATCACATTGCTTAATACCCCACCAAATCTGGCCTTGAATGAACAAGTCTTAAAAATATGTGAGTCAGCACTCATCATTTCATTCATTTTGTTCTGATTTCTCTGCTCTTCCAGCATTCTCAATTTCTTCCCTTACTAAGATTGCCAAAAAGCTGTTAAAGTGTGTATTTGAAACCAAATTGGAAATAACGTTAAAAAACTGAGAAAATTAATTGTAGCAACCTATTTCTATGTCCTGGCACTTCATTTCCCCAGACTTGGGGAAATTTGCTACCACAGCATTTAGGAGTGATCTTGTGCAAACCAGTTCAATGTGGATCCTCAAAGACTTTCAGAATCCTCTTACAATCAACCTTCCAGTTGTTGGCCTCTTTGTGCCCCAGTTTTCCACATAAAATGGGAATTGCTGTATGAAAATTAAGGATGTTGTGCTAAAATGGGGATTGCTGTAATGTCCTTCCTTGCAACTGAACCTTCCTGAACTTCAGTGTGTAACACTGTTGTAAGACTGCACATCATTTGTTCTGGAGAAATTATGAATAGGGTTAATCTGTGCTGATTCATAAACTCTCTTAACAGAGTAGAGTCAGTGGCTGCAAAACCACCACCCAGCTCTATGGAATCATAGAATCACTAAGGTAGGAAAAGAACACTTAGATCACCAAGTTCAGCCACCAACCCTGCACCATTCTCACCACTAAACCATGTCCTCAAGTGGCCTATTCATGTATTTTTTGAACCCTTCCAGATATAGTAGCTTCACCATCACCCTGGACGTGTTTCCTAATGCCCCATCTGAACCCTCCCTGGTGAAACTTGAGGCCATTTCTCAGGTGGAGGGTCTTTATTACATCTGTCTTCAGCAGATATTGTGTTGGAATAAAGGTAGAGAGAAGCAATGTTCTTCTAGCACTGAGAATTGTGGGCAGCACTATCTGGTTCAAAACTGACATAAACATGTTCTAACTTTTGAAATAAATGTATCAGACTTAAAAACTGACTCTGAATTTGCGTAGTAGCAGCAAAATGCGCAGGGAAAGAGAAATAAATATCAAGTCATAACTGTTGTGTAATTTACCTGCCTCCTGCAAGATCTTTCTGAAACTCAGTTTGGAGTCAATATAGCTTCAGACCATGCTGAGAAATCTTATCTTACTGCAAGGGAGTACAATAGAGGTGGTAGTGTTTCTGTGGGGATTCCTGTGGCTCAAGTATCTGTGACTTGACAGCCATGTGGTTCTGGTTAGCATTTTGGAGAGTTGTCCAAAGTGAAAAAATGCTATAAAACCAGAGAATGTTACTGAAGATGTGCCCAGCTATTCTATCTTGTCTGTGTGACTGCTCTGGGGGTCTGATCTCTCATTGTTTTGGAGTGCACGTCTCCCCCTGGGGAAGTCAGCCTGCACATTTTATGTCTGCTGCTGGATGGGGAACTGCAACACATCTACTCTTTGCAGGGGTTTCTCAGGTGCTGTGTTTTGAAGAAACTGTTTTCCCACCCAGCCCATCTAATCCAGTGTGTCAGCCCTAGTCTCTTGGTTTTTAACCTTCATATCTCTGTGTATTTTAGTATTCATTTCACAGTATTTATCCCCTTGCCTCTTAGGTGTGGGCTATATTAGTAAGTTAGTAAAGCCCATTGACAAAATATCCAACTGCATTTTAAATTTGCCACTGAGGCCATGCTGAGTGTCTGGTCATTGCTCATGTTCAATAATATGCAAAATTAATATATCAATACTTTTTTGCCTTCTTTGGAGCACATTAAAATGCTACCCTATTATTTAATTCTACAAGCATCCCTGACAATCATTTGTTATGTAGATAAGAGAGCCTCTTGTGAATAGTGTCCTTTGGTTCTATTTCCGTGATGCAGCCTTTGAGAAAATCAGAGCCAGAGAACTGTGTGCCTCTAGTAAAGGCCAATGTACCTTAGCTCAGAAATGTGTTTAGGACAAAGAATTGGCACAGGGAAAAAAAAAAAAAAAAAGAATTAAAAAAAGTAAAAATACAACACTGCAGTGGGTGAGAAAAAAAAAGAAAAATAAGTTTCTGGTATAAGGTTATTGAGTTCCAAAATAGTGAGGCTGAACTTCCTCAAGACGGCAGGAATAAAATCATTGATAAAAGTAACAGCAAAATAAAGTGTTCCAATTTAGTGACACTAGTTTTCCAGAAATAATTTAGAAGACTATGAGAGAAGGAAGCACAAAGAGAACTAAAGGTGAAGAGTGAAGATAAGAATGATTCATAAATTGAAGATGATATTTTTATCCCTTCTACTGCTACAAAATAATGCGCAAAGTAACAAGTACTTCTTCAAGGGCACTGGAGGAGAGCTGCACTTTAGATATTGGAAATTGAAAAGCCAAGAAGAATATTTCCAAAATCCTTGAAGGTGTAGGGTAATATTATTTTATTTCCTTAGTAATTGTCATGTATTAGAGCTTGAATTGAGTCTGAAGATGTATTCTTGTAAAGAGGAACAAAAGATTAAATGGAAGTAATCTACAGAAATGGACTGAAGAGAAGTTTGCTTGTAACCACAGGAAAGGGGAAATGAAAATAGGAGCCATGTAAAAACATATCTCCTACCTTCATTTTCTCTAACCAGGCTCTGGGTACTTTAGCCTCTTTTCTAGATAAAACACCTTTGTGAAAGGCAATATAAAGGTCGCTAAAGGCAGTAATGGTCTGATAGTCAAAGTGTATTTCAGAGAGAAGATTTATAATTTCTATATTTCTTATAAGCATACATCTTGAACAGATCTTTGCAGGATGAGAGCGAGATAAAGTCAGCAGTTTCTTGGTCTCAAGATTAAATGATTTAAAACTTTGCAAAAGTGCTAAATTCAGAATTACTTTTGCAGGATGTAGAGGAGAATCAGTATTCTTGTACTCAATGGCTCGGGTTAAGAGTTCAGCTTCCAAGATTTAGTCCATACCTACTCTGTGCATTGGTATTGACTTGCCCAGAGAACTCCACTTTTTCTGATTTGTCTTCTGTTATGTCCAACAAGTTGTCCATATTATCCCTCAGTTTTTTGATATTTCAGGGCTTGTCTTTTCACACCGTGGTGTGAGCAAAGAAAACTCCCTATGATGCAAACCACCAGGGAGTATAATTTTATTCATTAAATAATACGATTCATGTATCCTCTCAAATGGAAACCATATTCTTCTGCTTTTTAAGGTTTGGGAGAACAAAATGTTTCAGGTAGGAAAGAGTAGGGACTGATTTTCAAAGGCACAATCATCCTTCACCCCTCCTAAGGAAGTGGGAGTGGAACCAGAGAGGATAAGACTTGCAGTGGTTCCACAGATAATGTCCCAGGATCAGAATCAGAAAGTAGAAAACCTCTGTTGCTCTGTGTTTTCCCATTAACTGGTATACTCTTTATCAGCAAGTATCACAGAGACCTGACTACTCTAGAAAAGCTCTTTTTCCTTACAGAATCAATTTTATAGAAATAGGAAATGTATTTTTTTTCTTAAACTAGCCATGCAAACTTGAGCGTATTGGTTTGATGACAAAAGGCTTGTCTTAGTACATGGCCAAATCCTCCCCTTCCTTAAGAATTTAAACAATAATGTGCAAATTTGCCCTTGGCAACTTCTTTCTCTTGAGTATGTGATCTGTGACCTTGATGGCAGCATATTTTGTGTTTTCTCACAATATAATTTTCTTTTTTTTTTTTCCCGAGTAAAAAGTTTTACTAATAGTGATGGTGAAACACAATTTTTTGGCATGTTTATCAAGAGAGAATTAAAAAAATGTTTTTGAAAAGTGTTGGTTAAGTGATTGAAAAATTTAGGCATGGAATTACAATTCCTTGCTATGTTACAGATAGGGTTTGGGATTTAGGGTTTTTTGAATTATACTAAAGAGGGCCTGAAACTCTGCAAGTTGAGTACCATTGCCCAAGAAATCTGTTTTATTTGTGAGAAAAGTACAATTCCAGTTAAATTGCTCATGTTTGGTGAAGACACAATGAAATTTAACAAAAGGCACAAATCAGGAAGCAAGGAAAAGAAACCTGTTCTCTACCTTGTTGGTGAATAGATGAAAGTCTTCTATTTTGAGGAATGCTTTTCATAATCTGGTGATATCTAAAATATGGGTTTGAGATTCGTACAAAAAAGAGG
>VZTB01018170.1:369890-387310 GCA_013397245.1 Thryothorus ludovicianus
CATGTTGATTTATTTAACAGGTTGTCCAGCCTATGTGTAAAATCTTTGTGACAGCAGAGTACATCTTGACATCCTGCAGCTATCCCTTGGCTTACTCATCTCCTACTGGGAAATGCACTGTCCTTGTTCACTGCCACCTCCTCTTTCCACTGATATACATTTGCAAGTTGTCTTCCTTTTGTAAAAAATAAAAAATAAATCAGGCATGAAAGCCTTTTTCAGGTTTATTGCCTTAATTTATAACTTAATATATTCTTCTTTTGCACGTGTTCTGAGTTGCTTTCTCTCCTTTAAGCATCATAGCAGCTGTAAGAAAGCAGTCAAAATCTGAAGTGTCTTTTACTGATAATGGGTTTCTTTGCTGGTTAAATAAGTGTTGCAGGCTGTAAACACAATACAGACAAAATAATATTGCCTGCTTCTTAAAGGGTCTACTCATGGAAAATAAGGTATCCCTGGTCAAACTCATCTGATTTGTTTCACCCAATGAAGAGAAAGCCAATGGAGTTAAGAAGCCAGGTCTTAGCATCAGAGGGATATCTCCAGATCTGCTGAGTTTTGTTAAAAAATTATTTCATTCAAAATAAGATTAGAAGAAAAGAATGAAAGGGGATTTCATCCAGATGGAAATGTGTTTTTGAATGAATACTGTTTATGACAATATTTCCCCAGTTTTCGTCAGATTTTGTCATCTGTTTAGTTTATTTGTTGTCTGACAACCTTTGAAATAAGATGTTTGCACAAATGTGAAAACTCTCCGTTTCTTGTTTTCCGTGTCATTCAAAAACTATTTAAAAAGAAAACAAAATAAAGAGTTATGTGATCTAGGGGTTTTCACAGTCCTTAAACCTTTACATTGAACACAGCTTCCTTGGACTCAGGAAACAAGTTAATTCCTATGATAAGGAGTTGAAGAGGAAGGTATTACTGAAGAAAAAGACTGAAAAAGAGTGAAAAGGAACTCTAACACCTCATAAAGCAAGCAGAAAATCAATCTGTTTGTACACAGTTACCTCCCACATCATTGCCCAGCCACTGCCCAGGGCCAAAGGGCTCCTGCAGGATGCAATTTGCCTTATGAGCAAAAATATGTGCAAATCTAAAATTTCGCTAAAACCGTGTTCATGTCCTCCAGCCCCAGGCAGGTGCATGGGTGTACCTGGAAGCTGTAGGCAGCATAACAATGCAATTTTGCAAATGGGAGGTACAGCCACAGCAGAGCTGCCATTGTTCTGCATGGTAGTACAGAGCCCATCATGAAGATCTCTGATGAAGAGCGGGATGTTGTCCACAAGCCACATTCATATGAACATGGCCCAGTGGTAAAAATGGTTACATTATAAATGTGGACAAATTGTCCATGAAAAGAACAAAAGCTCAACAGCCAGACCATAGCAGACAGCTCGTTTCACTGCTGCAATACCACTGAAGAAATGTCTTATGCTTTAACAGTGAATCCCTCTTCCTTTCAGGTGAGAGAAAAGCTACAGGTCAGTCCTATGAGATCAAATCAAAGATTCTGGTTGAATAAACAGAGTCTTTTCTTCCTTCCTCAGTTGCAACAGAAAGATTGATGACAGCCCTGGTGCAGCGACAACCACACAGAGTTTTGAGTGTTATTACATTTCCTAAAATGCAAAACTGAAGTTTCTACTAGAAAACATCTTACAGATTCAGATTTTTGACAGTGTCACTGTTATCTAGTGTAGATTTTGCATCTAGACTTTGTGTGCAGGACTATATTAAGCATGGTCCTCAGTGTCTGGGTTGAGAGGAATGTGGAAAACATGGAAGACATCATGATTCTACTTCTATACTTATTTATACTCTCTTCTATTATTTTTGAGAGGTAGAGAGTGAAAGACATTAAGGGTGATCCCTCATAAAGTTAAAGTAGGTTAAAATTTCTAAGTCTGTGCTTGCTGCCACTAAATCTTAGTTTTTTAAAGAAGGTTCAGGGGGGCCCTTGTGGCTCTGCACAGCTCCTGCCAGGAGAGGACAGCCGGGGGGAAAGGGCTCTGGGAACAGGGACAGAGGTGAGGGAACAGCCTCAGGATGGGCCAGGGGAGGTTTGGGTTGGAAATTGGGGAAAATTTCTCCACCAAGAGGCTTTATTAAGCATAAGAACAGGCTGTCCAGGGCAGTGGTGAAGTCCTCATCCCTGGAGGGGTTTAAAAGCTGTGTGGAGTTGGCACCTGGGGACATGGGTCAGTGATGGGCTTGACAGTATTAAATTTATGGTGAGACTTGATGATCTTGAAGGTCTTTTTCAAATGAAATGATTTTACAATTTTTTAGTTTGTGGCTACAATATCAACCCAAAAACCTGAAGTCCTTTACTTCGATAAAACAAATGAACTAAAAGCTTTGAAGTTTTTTTGAGCTGCTGAGCCCTCAGATCCAGAGCCATCTTTCACCCCTTTATAAATGTTCCTGAATTCATGACCAAGGGTGAACCAAATGAAGGAAGATAGAGTACATCTGTAATGGGATTAATGGAGATTTTAATGGATAATTTATGGCTAATCAAATGCATTCGAATGGGATGCTCAACCAAAATGTTCTAGCAGACATTTAAAGGAAAATAATAATGACAAAAACTTTCATTTCCATTTATAATCTACCTTTGCTTGACCTTAATCAGTCAGTTTATGCAATATTCATACCAGAAAAAAATCCTTCCTATATCTTTCTTAAATAGTTCCACTGCAAGCCTGAGTAGATGCAAAAAAGAAATAGTAATAATGAATAGAGAGTTTTGAAATATTCATAGGGAAATTCAAAGAGTTCACAATCTGATCTTTCTCCATTGTTTCAATTTTGCAAAATTATTCTTTTTTGGCAGAATTTTCTAAGATATATATATATTGATATATATATACATAGATAATATTTGGNATTTACCAGTCTGAAATTTCAGTTTAGAAATATGCCTTTTTCTTTCAGCAACAAAATAGTGCTACATTAAAGCTTTGGATTGCAGTATCCTGACAAAGACTTGTAAACTCTTTGCATTGTAAAGAATCAAACTAAACTTTTCTTTGCTGTTCTTGAACTTGTCACAATATTCTATGAGTATCCTCAACTTTATTTAAGTCATTGCAGTCCAGATGAACCCTGTGAAAATGAGACAGTTGAGATAACTGAAAAATGGGCCTTGAGCCTTTGATGAATACTATACATCCTTCAGTTGGCTTTATCTTTGTTATATTGCTATTTAAAGTGTGGGTATAACCAGAATATCCTGAGTTGGAAGGGAGGCATCGGATCATCAAAGTCCAACCCCTGACCCTGCCCAGGACACCTCCAGTTTGACATTGGCTAAGTCATCATGGGGTGTGGATACGGAACTTAAAATTTTATTCTTTCATCACCTTCCTACCTTGTAAACTTGTCACACTGGAGAACCCTTGTCGGGTTCTCTGCTATTTTGCAGAAATTCCCCAAGCTAGCAAAGTCCTTTTCCACACCCAAGGTGTAAGAAAAGAGCAGAAACTCTCCAGGTCTCGTGTTCAAGGTTGTTTATTCTCTCTTATCTAAAACATTTTCTTTCTGACCCGCNACCCAAAAGTCACGATGTTTCTCCATCTTGGCAATACCCACCTCCTGTACCAAAACTCAAAAACTACTTTTACACCCTGTAACAAACTCATTACTGCTCTATTTAAACTCCTGTGACCTGTAATTCTTCTTTTAAGATTGGCAACTGTTCCCATGGGCTAAAATCCAAACCACAGGTGTTCTGGGCTGTGTGCCAGGGTCTCTGAGACCCCTGCCCAGGTCCCTGAGCCTCCAGGGCAGCCGGAGGCTAATCTTGTGCTCCCACAAAACCTCTGCACCACCCATCTGCCAGTCCCCTGAAAGCTTTGGTTTGCTCTAGACAGTAGAGGAAAACAAAATATGACCTTCAAGGAAAATCAAATTTCTGGGGGAAAGAAATAGAATTCTGTGAAAATCAAGACCGGGAGAACTGAGAAAGACCTGAATTATTGTCACTGTCAGGCCATAAGAAAGTAGATCACAACAACCATGCAGTTGATTTTCCTAACCCATATTAACCAAAGCATGTCATGACTCCTTCACTGGGTGTCCCTGGACCTGGATGTTGCAGGGAGGAGGGATCCTCTGAAAAAACTGTGGAAATTTGAATTATAGATATGTAGGGGAAATCCAAGGGATAGTCTACCTGACTATAGGAAACTGGATTCATGCTACTCAGGAAGAAACAAGTTGTTGGCTCAAAATTTCTGCAGCAGGAAAGAATAATCCCACAGTTCTGCTCCCCATGGGGAGGCCAGGGAAGTTCCTGCCTTGCTTGCTGCATCCCAGCCATCACAGCCCTGGGAAAAAGAGACTTTTATTTGATATTTTTCAGATTTTTAATTACAGTGTTTATCATTCCACAGGAGATAAGAAGTACACAGAGTGAGGGGACCCTTTTAGCTTTCTTTTTTATTTTTCTAAGGTGTTTCCTCTCTTATGAATAGTACCACTTCAAGTAAAATAAAATTCCCCCTTTGGTCAAACACATTGGAATTTTGTTGGAAACAAAGCATCTGAAGTTGTTTCCTACTTATTTCCTTCTTTCTAAATGGTTTGCCCACACATTTTAGGAAGGCAATCCCTTTCATGTCGCATAGCACATCCTCACTGGCAGCTACAGTGTGTGCACTTTATTAGAGCATTTTTCCCCCTAGATATAATGGCACCAATTAAATTACCTTGCAGCCTGACCTTAATCTGGCAGGAATGATTATTCCATGAAACAGTTAGGGCTCTAATTGACATGAAGTGCCTGCAAAATATGTCTTTTGCAGCAGACCCTGTCAAAGTCACATTGATATGCTAATACCTATAGCTGGCAGAATCACTTCATAAAGAGAGACAGTGAAAATTGAATTATTTCAATTTCAGTACCTAGGAATCTAGTGATCTGTCTGTATATGGAACTAAGTAGGTGCAGTACTTTATATGGGTAAACAGCTGTACTAGGGCGTTGCTATGGAAACTGCTTGACTCATGACAATTGTGTTAGTGATGAAGTCATTAGTGGTGTGAAATGTACTTTGAGGTTGTCAAGTGTACACTCCAGGAATATTTCAACAGTATTAGTGGAGCCTTTTCATTTGCATAATTTAGGCTTTCACATGCGATCTCGTTATGGTGTGGGGAGATGGGATGCCACAGCAGTGGCAGCAGGGCTCTGGTGTGGCTCTGCAGCCAAAGGCAGTCAGTCCCTGCATGCACAATAAACCTCTCCCTGCAGCAGAACCTCCTTTTCCCTGCCTTTTTTTTCCTTTTCTTTTCTTTTTTTTTCTTTTAATAAAAATGTTTTGAGCCACAGGGCTCTTCAAAGGATGAACTCCTTAAACTTTTATGGTGCCAAGTTGACTTTGAGCGTCTGGACCTCTGTTGTTTCTTTTTACTGCAATTGCTCCGGATGTACTCCAGAGAAAGCACAAGTGGGTTCAGGATCATAGGGGGCTACTTTTTCCTCATCTCTGCTATTCAGTATTTATTACAGTTAGTGTGATTTCCTATGCTATAAAGCTGAATGATGAATCCCATGGCTTTTCTTGGAGTCATACGTCCTTTCTTCTAGTTTTAAGTATTTCAGGCTATGGAAAGCTCTCCCTTTTTCAGTGCTGGCAGAGGATGCAAAGAAGATCTTAGCAAGTCTTTGACAAGATGTCAGAAGGGACTCCTCTACTCATCATGCACCCTTTGGCAGTAGAGTGCTGATTAATGCTGGTTTTATTCCTTTACGTGTTCTACCCCTTCTTCTGAGCAGGCAGGCAGGGAGGTAGCACAGCTTCCATCTCTGCTTGCTGGGGGGCACACAGCTTCTGCCATGGCAGTCACTTATCAGGCCCATTTCCAAATGAATACTTAAGATTCCTTGGGTGACACAGCCCCAGAGGATGGCCAGGCACTGGAACAGGCTGCCCAGGGACGTGGTCACACCTCCAAGCCTGTCAGAGTTTAAGAAACATTTTGGGTGACACTCTCAGGCATATGGTGGGATTCTTTAGCCCTGTGCAGGGCCAGCAGTTGGACTTGATGATGTTTGTGGGTGCCTTTCAACTTAGAATATTCTACAACTCTACAAATCTAAAAAAAAAAAAATTATAGGGAAAGAGCACTCATTTAGTTTGTATGTGCAGATATAAGCATGCACACACACAGATGCAGACATCACCCTAGCAGGAGATCAATGCAAGAGCTCAAGATTTTCACCCAGATAAGTTAGCAGCCTGCTAATACCAGACCTTGTGAGTTGATCTTATTTCTTTACAGTGTCTGATCTATTGAAATGCAATCTAATGCTGTATGTTCACTCTATATGTTCAGCCTAATACTGTATAATCACCAGCCTCTTATGTATTAATTACAGCTTAACTTTACAATTGGGATGAGCAGAAAAGTAAGCATGAAATCAAAGCTGGATTTGATTAGCATACTTTGACAGGATCTTTACTAGTCAAGGGTATCTTTAATATTGTATTTAAAGTGTGTTCTTCTGTATGTGAGGTACTGGAGGAGACATTTCAGCAGACTCTGGTAGCATAACAAACTATTGCAAATCCTTACCAGTTTGAAGAGATTTGAGCTATTCATAGAGTTCAATGGCCTTCTGAATCAATTTGTTTTCCTGTCCAGTGTCCCCTGCTCCACCTGAAAAAAGAATAAAGAATCTACTTTTCCCCTTGGAAGAGGTATTAATTCTTTTAATGATGACAGAAAATTCATCTTTCTTCTTTTTCTGAAAATTCAAGATGATCTATTGGTGTCGCTAGGCTAATAGAAAAGTGAATAGGACAAGAAGATGAGAATCTTGTACTTTGACACAACCACTCCATATTAAGAAAAAAATTATACATCAAACTTCATCCTGAAATCCTCCATTTCTTTCGAATCTAGTTCCTGAAGCCATATTTCACACGTTCTTAGTTGGTTTTTTTATTCCTTATTGGCTGACCCATTAGGACTTTAATATTTTGGACCAGCCAGGAGAGAAGATTTTTGCATAGCAGATCCCTAAACTAATTTCCTTTCATTGCAATATGTAAATGCTGAAATCATCCCC
Source organism: Thryothorus ludovicianus (assembly GCA_013397245.1). Lineage (NCBI taxonomy): Eukaryota > Metazoa > Chordata > Aves > Passeriformes > Certhiidae > Thryothorus > Thryothorus ludovicianus. The sequence goes on from VZTB01018170.1 coordinate 376,978, forward strand.
AGAGAGCTGGCTGGAGAAATTAAAAATATCTTCATAGTAAACTGTTATCAAAAAAACATTTAATTTTGGCATTAGTCATTATACAATTCCTCCATATGTTTTGTGAAACAAATTTTTCTACATTATTTTTTTAACAGCAACCACAACAACAGCAACACGGATAGAAATTTTTGAGTTAGCTGTCAAGGTCCTATCCAAGCATAAGCAGTTAGATGGATTTAACATCATGACCAAGATATTTACATACAGAATGGCCACGCATGAGTCCTAGAGGCATTTTAACCTTGAGATCTGTGTTGGGATAAGGGGCTAACAGGGAGCTGCTGTGAACATGCATCCATGCTCCTAAGCCACTTTCCTGGGAGAGAGATCCTGTCAATTCTTTCACTTTCACACAAAAAGGGAATGCTTCCAAGTGTTAAGAATCTATTATTAGGATAAGATGATCAGGAGATTGAAAAGGGGCCAAAACTGGCTGTAAGCCATATTTAACTTTTGTATTTGAAATTGCAATGGATAGGCTTTAAAACATGGATTACTGGTTTATTGAGATGTGGCTGGCCCTAAAAAAATTGTCTTATGGAGGATTGAATATATAACAAAAACACACTTAGGTCTCAATTTCCTGGAGAAAAGGAGAGCACCATATTCACTGCTTCAGTCATATGTTGAAGTTCCTCATCATCATTAAGGGGTAAAACTGACTCATTTATTTTGGGGACTACATTCTGAATTAAAGTTTTGCAAGGGAAAAAAAAAACAAACAACTAGGTTTGAACATCTTCTGCTATTCATCTGGCCTCTCAGATAGATTGAGAAAGATGTTGGAGGACTATTTCTATCACAGAACACTGTTGAGAAACTCTGGTACAAAACAGAGAGCAACTCAGGGCTGATTTTGTGTGGCTAACACACCTGAATTGAGGTTGCTCAGCAGTGGTTGTTTCTTACATTGGTGCATTGGGATCTCCTACAGGTTCTTGCTGGCACAGACTCAGTGAGGTGACACCACCCTTAAAGTCACATTTTTGCATTGCAGACACATCTGTAAACTCCTGAAGTCAGCCAAAGTATTTTCTGGATTGGAGCTTGGTGACAGGGGCATTTTGAGACTGCATCTCTCCTCTTCCATTTATAATTGGCATTTCTTGCAAAAGCTTTACAACATTTTAATTCCCTCTTGCTGATACTCTGCTGTCTCTCAGGCCATCTTGAATTTGGCTTTGGTTTAGCACAGCAACAAGCCAGGGCTTAGCAAAGAGAAGAGACGATGTGCAAAAAGGGAGAGAGACTATGTTGTGATGGACAAATAAGAGAAGCACTCCAAAGTAAAGACTTCAGGCAGGTATGAAATGACACGTCTGGCAGATTTTTTCAGGTTTCCCCGTCAGTGAAAACCTGATGGGTGAGTGGAAGTGAGCGGAGAGAGGCTTGATCATCTTTGTTCAATCCTCCTGAGGAAAGCTCCCCGCAGCACTGACGTGGGGTTTTTTTTTCTCCCTAGAAGGAGCAGCAGCAGAATGTTAACAAGCTTCATTTTCTATTCCCTACAACGAGGAAGCGACCTTTGCCCGCTTCCCTGGCTGTTTGTGTTCTTGATGCTGATAGAGCCAGATTTTCACAAGACAGACCTGGGTAATTTTCATGGCTGCCACACTATTGCAAACCAATTAGCAAGCCAGCTTGATAGGGTAAGGTTGTGGAGATGCCCATGGCTGCTTTAATAAAGTTTCCTGTGCATCAGTATGATACTATTGATTTTCCTCCCTTTGGACCCAAAGACTAAAGTTCATGCTCTGCAGCAGATAAAGTGAAGACTGTGGAGGTTCCATAGCATGTGTACTAATTTAACCTTTTGGGGGAGGAAAAAAAAAAAAAAAGATGCTATATGCAGTGTTCTTTTTGTTTTTGTACACATTATTTAACATTAATGTAAATAGGATTGTGCTGACAATTCTGGTGGCCGAAAGGTCACTGTGGATTACAAATTGAGTCACCAACAGAGAGTAAGGCACTTTGCAAGGACACATAGGAAAATACGATTCCCACAGGGTAAGACAGACAGGGCATGCATGAGAGGCAAAGGGATGTGGGAAGGACAAAAGCAGTGAAACTGAAGACCCCTGTGAAAGCCACCACTGTTTCACGAGTTTGTGCTCCCTAGTTGAGACAGACACTTGCTGAGAGGTGAAATTAGGCCATTCTGCCACTTTGTAGTACTAAAACTCCTCCTTGGAGAGATCCAGCTCTTGTCTGCAGAGGTACTGCAGGGAGAGTGACCGTGGCTGGAAAGGGCGGACAGACGGCGTCACGCCATGACCATTCCATGGAATTGACTGTCTGGTCTTACTGGAAAACAACTGGAAGCTGGCACTGCTGAGCAGGGGAGGGGATAGCCTAAGGGACAGCAGCACCCTGGAGCACCAGCAAGGCTGGCTTTTCTTCCTGGGCTCCCGTGTCTGCTCTGTGTGGGCTCAGTTTCTGTCCCACTGTCCCACCGAGGCCAAAGACTTAAGAGTCGTGAGCCCATCTCCACAAGTTCCAAGAGAAAAATAACAAGGGATTTTATTTTCTTTTCTTCTGTGTGATTTGGGGTTTTAGGAAGGCCTTTTGCCTTTAATCTCCTTTCGCAAACACAAAATCTATAATATAATTTAAAGAGAGAAAGAAAGAAGACTTGGGAACTTCGTTGTGATGTAATGTTTGCTTGACACTTTGTGGACTTCCACAAATTAGGCTGAACACTAAGCCACATTTTCCCTTACTTTTCAGTTGTAGGAATCCAAAGGAATAAAAAATATTGCTTGCGTTGGATAAACAGAAACATTTTGTTTAATGCAATCCATTTTTTTTTATCCTTTTGTCTGAAAACTCACTTGCCTGAGCACTTTTCCAAAGAACTGAATTAATTTTATGTTATAATGAGTGTTCCAGTAGGTAACTGGTTGGCAAAGGGCCAGTTTTACAATCTACAGTGTAACAGAATGTATTGTTTAATGCCATTAATAATAATTGTGAACTCTGTGGATTTGGGTAATTCCTATAAGATATTGTTTCCATAAACAAAAGTCAAATTTCCAGCTGCTGAGTAATCCCAGTCTATATATTTCATTCTGCTTTGTGGTTGTTTGCTATAGATTACTTTCTCAAATTTTGAGCATAAAGTGCCTCTCAGTGTGAATAAACCTGTAAATTTTTATTGAACATAGTCTTGCATTTGCCTCTTGCTGCTTTATGTTCAGGATGTCAAAAGGGGTAAACTGGCTTCATTGACTTCATTTTACCTATGTTGAGAAGAACAAAGTGAGAAACATCTTCTGTCCTGTTCCCAGTCTCTGATTTTTGATGGGAGGCTGCCATTTACAAAAGCCAGTGGAGGCATCTTTCGTTTCTATTTAAGGAAGGATTTTACAGCCTGTGGCATTTTGGGGAAAAGACTGCATACTGCTTTTGTCTTTGCAATGTTGCACGCTACTGGAGGAATGCAGGAAAATTACACAGGTGTAGTGTGGAGTCTGAGAGCTGCCTGTCCAGCTGAAATGGAAATATAGCATTCACTGTGCGGGAAATGCAGAATACACTATTTTGAAATAGCAAACTGTATGGAATCTTTATGCAAATCTGTGTAGCCATTACACTTATATGATGCACCCCTACACTGGGAGCACCTGAACTAAGAGGAAGGTAGCTTATTCTTTATTTTATTGATTACTATGGTAAAGTACTATATTAAAAGGCATATTAGACATAACTCCCTAATTTATTCTTTTGGTTTACAATCACGTCTCCCAAGAGAGCAATGAATCAATCTGCCTTGCACAGGATGAGCTCTCTAAATAAAATGGGACACTGCCTAGATCAACTATGTTCTTTGCCTTGGACTTAATTTCTTTGAAGAGCTATGACCTGTATCTGCACCAAGACCACAGGGAAAGGAAGTTTTCTGTCTATCACTTTGAATTAGACACCATGCAGAGAAGTATGGTTTTCAGGAATATTCCTCTGTGCTAAGATTCATTCTGGTGTGGGGTGTTTGATCAGTTAAATCTTTCCAAGGAAATCTCAGAAGCCTCTGATGAAATACAGGGTATCCTGAAAGCATATTGAGGACTCTTTACAGGATATCCTGAAAGGTATTGAGAACTCATTCTTTTTAAAGCTCCTTCCTTCCCCTGTTTCCAAGCATGGCATAAACGTTTTACAGATGCTCTTGGATTGTTAAAACACATATGAAGCTGTACTTGGATTTTCTCCTACTAAGGAGTAAAAGAAACTCTTGGAGTGAAGAGATGAAAACAGCCATGGTTCTTCACAAACATAAACGTTTGGTGGCATTTGCTGGCTGCTGACACTGCTGCAGTTAATGACTTGAAGGGGTGCACAAGGACGGGGCAAATCCAGAAACTCAGGGCTCACTCCACAACATCCCAACCAGAACCATAGCAGGAACAACCATTTACCCAGAGCACCACCTTTTGGTGCAGGTGCTGCTTGCAATCCACACGGCAATCCCTGTGAGAGAGATCAAACAGGAGACAGAGGCTGAGCTCTGGCTTCCTTCTGCAGTGTCACAGCACTCAGCTACACAGAGCAGGTACTTGGCTGTAACAAAGATGAGTGCACCCATATTTGGGGGGATCTGGGCTCACGGTTGGTTGGTCCTTACCAGATAGTGATGCTTAGACACCAGAAGAGAAATTAAAAGTGGTCTCACCATCCTGTGCTGGTGTCAAGTTGATGATGGGCAGGCAGAAATAGTTCTCCCCAAGAGCCACATGTCCCAGTGTCGTGGGAAGTCAGCACAGAAACATCTTTGGGACAAGGAAAGGTGTGGAAGGGCTTTTGAGTCTGATGAGATTGTATTTGTGATCCATCAACCACCCTGTGCAAACAGCTGCTGTGAGATGTTTGCACTTCCATTGGCTGGGTTACTTTGGCGAGCAGAAAATTCATCTGGAGCCTCCAAATCACTGAGAGCTTAAGGGAAAGCCAAGGGAAGGTTTGTCTTTAGAAGTGCACACATGACTTACCTGCGTCACAAAGCAAATATTGTCTGGGCTGGCTCATTTCTCCTCGATCTGCTACAAGGACCAGCGTGTCTTTAATGAAATAGAAAAGAATGTATGTTGGATTTATGGATTCCCCGTCTTCCACCACACACAAACAATGAGGCAAGCTCAGCGGGTTAAAAAAAAAAAAAAAAAAAAAGAGCCTGCTAATAATAGTGAAATAATAGTTGTGAATCAAGTAGAGATGAAATTCAACACATTGGTTCCATTTATATTATTGCCTTTTCTTTCACAAGTTACTCAAAGACAAATAATCAAGACAGAAAGCAGTTTAACTTTCCAAGTCATAAAAAGAGCAGAAATACATGGATTGCTTAGTCATTTTGCCAAGGCAAGAACCTTCCATCAGTCTGGGTTGGAGAGAATAATCACACAACGTGTGGACCTGTGCCAGGAGGCGGCTGCTGATGCCACCAGAGCTGCATTTCTCCAAGACACAGACAGGCAGGGGATGTAGGAGCTTTGCAGAGATGGTGTTGGTGAAGCCTTTTCAGCCTGGTGCTTTTTTATTCTGCAAGTTCAGGCTGACCCCTGTGTTATAGCCCAGTATACAAGATCACAGAGAATAAGACAAAACAAAAAGGAAACAGGAAGACAAAAAATCAACCAAAAATACCTTTTCCTCTTCTTCTTGTATAATTTTCCGACTGCCTGAGAATTTCTGGGAGGGAATAATTCTACTGATATCAAAAGCAATCAAAATCGTGTCCTGGCTTTTTTTGGTCTCTTGGTGTTTCCAGGCCAAGTTTGGAAGCCACCTTTGAGTTATCCCAAATGTTCCTACAACTGAGTATGTTGGATAGGGTAAGCAACTTAGGAATGACTCCTCTCCATGGAGTGAAGCAAAGCTGGTACCTCAGGAATCACAGAATGGTTTGGGTTACAAGGGAATTTAAGGTCATCTGGTTCCAGCCTGTCTGTCATGGGCTTGGTTCCTTCCTTTAAAGGAACCTTCTTTTGGAAAGTTCCTTCCTCCTTTGCTGCATAAACTGGGCAAGCCAATTCTCTGTGTCTTTCTAGAATTTCCCTTGTTTGTGCACAAAATATCCATACTAGAATTATAGTGTTGTAAGGCTCTGCTCTGTCTCATAAGAACTGCTATGTGAATTCCTTCCTTCTTCCTTGTGCATCTTACCAGACAAGCTCCTTTGCCTGTACCAAGGGCTGATTTCACCTGTGCCCACTAATGTTGCTCAAACCACCATCCAGAGGGGTGTTCAGAGAAAATCTTACAAGTCATATCTTTTCATCAGATTTTTTGTTCACAGGACACAATCTGCCTGCTTCCCCTTTTGATTTAATATTTATATTAGTGTATTATCTCTTTTGGAACTGACATTGTTCTTTGCAACTGTGCACACTGCGCAAATGTGAGCGTTCCTAGGCAGGCATTACATCCTGACAAACAGAGGAAGCACAGACTGTTCTCTATTGAGAGCTGGGGCATTTATAAATCATGGGAACCCGCATGAAATTAAACATCTGACCTCTATACAGTTCAGACACACAGTTTCCAGGCCCTGCCAATCCACCAAGATGGATTTCTGAGCTGTCACTCGAGTCCTTTGAAAACAACCTCTTTGACAGTTAAAACGAATTGGCAGAAGAGACATATGGGGAGTGTAGCTTCCAGATTGATGAGGTATTTGAAAGAGAGCAGGTTACACGTGTAGGTTACTTATAATGCCTTGCAACCCTGTGGCCGACTCACATTTCATGCCTTCTGCTTAGCGGGGTGCACAAGGTTTGGAAGGTTGCTCCTTTATTTTGGAAACCCCCAAACTGAAACCCTCTTTATACACAGGTGGTGATGCATGGATGCAAGCTTGACCTCCAAAGGAACATACCAAGAGAGAATGCAAGTTCCCCTTTTTCTCAGATAATCCCTGCCTCAATTTGCTGTCAATGCAAATTTTATCGACTGACTTCTAGGTGTCATTGACGCAGTTAGGCAAGGTTGTTTGGTTTGGTTTTTTGCTTTTTCTTTAACTTTTTTTTTTTTTTTAATTAAGGTCATTTTTATTTTAAAATTAAGAAAATAAACAAAAAGCATGAGTCCCTTTAGAATAAAACAGTCTGAGAAGATTAAAATAGGTAGCAGGAAGAAATTGATGCACAGGAATTATCAGCTGAACACAAGGAGGAACTTCTTGACTGTTCAGTGAGTCTGCACAGGAAATTGTTGCCCAGAGAGGATGTGCAGTCTTCTTCACTGGAGAGATTCAAAAACCACCTAGACACAATCTTGTGCCATGTGCTCTGGGGTGACCCTTCTAGAGCAGGAGGTTGGGAAAATGACCCATTGTGGTCCCTTCCAGCCTTACTTATTCTCAGATTCTGTGAAAAGTGATCTCTCAACACTGGGCATTCGGAAATAAACCCACAACCTATAAGGATGGAAGTTCTTGTGCCAGTCCTGCCTTCACTCTTGGGTTGGCATGAGATTTTAGCTCTTCTTTTCAGAGCTCTAAGGCATTCTCATTCTGACTTTCACATTTGTAAAATTTGGAGCAGTGTACAACCACACCCCACAGGATCCAGTCCTGTCTCCTGTTATGTACCAAAAATTTGTGTTTCTGTTAATGGTTTGGATTCATTAATTCTGTCTTGTCATACGTAGGAAATCTACAATTAGTGATGCAAAGCTCTTTTGGGGTCAGAACAGAGCAAATGGTCAGCTTGGCAAGATGGTCCTGAAACATTTGATGTCCTGGGACTCCTCTCTTCAGGACAATTTCAGGGTAGTTCTGGTCATTTTCAAAGCCCTGCATGGGATCAGCTAAAGGTGCTTGAGTGTTCATATGCATAAAAAATGCAGCTGTCAACTTGAAGCATGCAGCTGTATGGAAAAAGATTACCCCATCCCATGAAAATGTGAGTATAAAAGCACTCTTTCCTGCAAAAAATGAAGATAAAAAGTCAATTTAGAGATATTTTCATGGGCTGAAAATTTCAAAATTATATTTCAACACGGGTCATCTTGAACATTAACTTGTATTGATTTAGTTTTACCTTTACCATTTTTGTTAATATGGCCCTTACTGTAAATTAAACTATACTAATGTTCTTTCTATGAGAGTAAGGAAAAAAGAAAAAAAGCCTGAAAATATATTGCTATCTTTAGATGGAACACAGACTTGTGTGGGCCAGGGAAAAAGCTTTCCTGGCAAATTCCTAAGCCTGAACACACTTCCAGAAGAGAGCAGGTCAACCACAGTGTTTGAAAGTTAAAGAGCAAATATCTCTTTTCCTCTAGTCACTGCTTTTGTGGGAGCTGTGAGGAATCTGGGGCAAAGATTTCTCCCTGTGTGTGCACAAGGTCTGATGCAGCAGAGACGGGCACAAACAGAGACATCCTCTGACTTTTCTTTTTCAAAATTGTGGTTTTTCGGCTGAAAGAGAAACTAGAGGAACAATAGCAGGAGAAGAAGAGAAGAAAGCCAAGGCCAAAGGAAATTCTGCTGTGGGTTTCATTTCGCTTAGGGCTTCACCCTGTACTTCCATCCACATCTCTGAACTCTCCAGACATGGATGTGGCATATTTATTACTAGCACATTACACATGAAAAATGAGGCATGTGAGGAACATGTTTAGTCCCTGCCATGTGTGAGTTCGATCAGGGATTGAAGCATTCCTACTGCAGGGATTTTTATTCTGTGACTAGCTTGCCAAAATTGTTCAAATATTTTTGACCAAGAGCAGTAAGATCAGCTATTTTTTTTTAAATGCCCTCCTATCTTCCCTGTTCTTGCAACAAATTTTCTCTCTCTCCTGGGATAATATCTTTTTTCCAATAGTCCATTCCTCATTTTTCTTTATTCTCTCTTAGGACGACTTATTAATATGTCCAACCTCACTTGATCTTGGGTAGAGCTACAAAAAATATTACTGTGACATAAGTAATTATCTGGAAATTTGCTCAAATTTAGCATATGACTGTGCAAGGGTCTTCTTTATGTTAAAAAAAAAAAAAAAAATCCTAAAGCTGCAAAATGAGAAATTAAGTTTTAAAAAATTAAAATATTTTTTCTTAAAATCAGTCAATTCCAAAGCAATTTTTTCTCTTTCTTTTAAAAAATCAAAAAGAAGAAAAATTAAGGTGTTGACAAAATTAAGGAAAGAGAAAATAACCTAAACCATTTTTTTCTCTAAAACCAGAAAAACTGCCTTGAAGCTGAATAAATATTTTTTTTTTCCCTAAAAAACCTTTTGTTTTCCTGGGAGGCTTTTTGGGTTTGAGTTAGGTTTTGGGTGGTTTTCATTCATACCACTTAATAAACCTAATTATTTTGTTTGGCTTGACTCGAGCTATTTTATTTTTCATCCTGATTTTTCCCTAAACACATAATTTGTCTGGTTCTTAACACGGGCTTGCAGGAGGAAGAAAAAGTATGCCAGACTGGCAATAGGGCCACACCAAATGTCTGTGTTAAGGCACCTACTCCATGTGGTTTTTGTTTTGGAACCTCCTCTGCCCTGTCATGAGGACGAGTTGAAACTAACAGTGACCACCAGCTTATTCTGAATGTCACCGTGGCTTTGTGGATTTGGTGGTTTTTTTCAGGGCTGCAGTTCTCCATGGTTTTTCCAGCAAATTGGTTGTAATATAAGGAAAATAGATACTTCTCTCCCCCCTCATTGTCAAATGTCCCCTTTACCTTATTATTGTTTCAAAGCTCTAAAGCATAAAACTGAATTTTTATGTTTCCAAATGACCTTCAAAATTCAAGACAAGGCTGACTTCTGCTCGAGTGTAATATTCTGGATCATTAATTTCACTAGAGATATTCCAATTTGTAATTTCATTAAGTTTAAGAGCATAACCACTCTTAATACCGTGTTTCTAAATATGATGGTCTGTATTCTCACAAGTCAGCACAGCCTGAGTCACTCTCCTGCAGCACCCCACAGCATCCAGTGATGCCTTGGAGAGGCTGCCCAGAGCAGAGGCTAGATAGAGTTATAAAATAATGTAAGTATTTATTGATAGGCTTCCAAAGGTTACACCTTGGGCGGTGTAACTTTACAAATGATAGTGGGATCCTGTGACACCATGTTTGTCCCACTGGTTTGCATGGCCATATTTTATAATTTTATTTTATTTTTTTTCTTACATGAGGTTTTTTTTTATGGTTTGCATTGCCTGGGCAGCCGCAAAGAGAGTTCACCTTGCAGTGGGACTAAACAAACTATGCCATGAAACTCATTTTGCTTTCTGTGTAATCCCTGCACAATCTAAACACCTGTAAAATCTGCAGCGTTT
>VZTB01018170.1:392227-442768 GCA_013397245.1 Thryothorus ludovicianus
AACCCCTCTGCCATGGGTAGGGATCCTGTTCCTAAACCAGCCTTGAAAATTTCCAGAGGTGGGACAGCCTACTTTCTCTGACGGGGCCTCATCACCCTCACAGAGAAGGATTTTTTTTCCTTATATCTAACATAAACCTATTTTCTTCCAGTCTGAAGCTATTCCCTGTCCTGCCACCCCAGGAATTTTTAAATAGTCTCTTTCCATATTCTTTGTTCCCTTTAGGTACTGGAACACCACAGATAGGTCACACCACAGCCTTCTCTTCTGCAGGCTGAACAATCCTAATTCTCTCAGCCTTTCCTCATAGCAGAGCTGCTCCATCCCTCTGATCCCTCCTTCCTCCTCTGGGGTCACTCCAACAGGCTGGTGTTCTCCCTTTCTGGAGATCCCTCATGACATGATATTTTAGCAGATACTGCCTTGATCTGGTGGCAGTCCAGGAGGTTAATTATGAATCTCACATCGTGGTCCCTGTGCTTGTCTCCACTGACTGGCTTTCATCCCACTGGGACTTTGGAAGCTTAGAAGGAAGATGTACTAATAACAGCAACAATAAATGTGATTAACCATAGGGAAAACTCTTTTTACAGACAGATCAATGCTGCTTAAATAATTCCAGGGGGATAATCTTGTATAATCTTGCAATTCCCAGTTATGCTAACCATTCCATCTTATTCCAATGCCTGATATAGACTTTGATCCTGTAGTTGAGGATACAAAACTCTTAATGCCTTTCCCATCTGAAATGTTTTCATCTGCTATGCCAGCTGTTTGTATCATCTGCTATAAGAAAAATATAACTGTTCACTTCAACCCATGAGCATTCAGTAGAGATAGTGCCAAGCTGGTCAGGTAGGGATTATAGTGAATAAAGATTTCCTGATCATTGTCGTGGGCCTTCAAAATTTGTTAATTTGCAATTTTCCTAACCTCGCAAATAAGGGTTCCCTCCATTGGAGGGAATTCTTTCTTTTCAAATTATAAGCTCTGCCAGAAGGAGACAGTTTTCTTCAAACAGTTCCCAGAAAAGTTTCTTGACAAACTGATGTCAAGGTTCAGTGTGGGGAGAAAGGCAGAAATGTGTTTCTCAGTTTGGATCTTCAATAAAAATATGTACATAATCCTGCTCAGCCTAACTAAACGGATGGGAAAAGATTGTTAGTAGAAAAGGTGGCAGTAGAAGGGTGAAGTATGAATGGTCTCTAATATCAGCGGTTTGCATCTGTAATTCAGGTAGCAATATGCCTCCCAATTCACAAGATGTTTTCCTTCTGTTTCCAAATCAGCTGGTCCATTTCAAAAACTTCTTCAAGTCCATTTGAGAAGAAGTGGAGGATGTCCCATTCTTCTGTGCTGTGCTTAGACCCTTTTATTTTCACTCCTTGCTTATTATCATTCTTGATTATTCTTATTTGTTCTGCTTTCAGACTCAACAGCAGTGATGATACAAGATTGTTTTGTCAACTTGCATTTTCCAAAATGATCTCCAGTATTTTAGGAGGTTTTTTTTTTTTAATTCCATTTCTTATGGATCTCATCCAGAAATGAATTGTCCATCTCACTCTTTCTTGAATCTCTCACCACATTAAGCAGACTGATCTTTTGTCATTCAGGATGCTGCAGACTGTTGTTGCCTGAAATATTTGCTATACTTTAAAACCTAAAGCTACAATAAGTAAAGGCTGGAATTTGCATTCATGTTTTGCTCCTTGTTCTTTCACGAAACAGGGGAAAACTTTGCTAGCTTCATAGAATCCTCCCTCAATTTTCATCCCAATGTGAAATACTAATTAATTAGCATAACATTTCCAAATTAATTTAGGAACACCAACTCTTGCTTGATTTCATTTTATCTGAATGAATCATTTGCTTAAGAAACCAGCCAAGGTAGTCTTGGAACTGAATATGGAATATGGCTTAATTAGGGTGTTGAGGGACCTTTTCATCAGCTTTCTTAGCTTTTTTTAGTTTTGCCCCAAGCAGTATGTTTTCAGCCCAGAACACAGATATCTTTCTGGGTTAATCCCTTGGGGTCTTTTTTTATGACAGCAGCAACTATGCCTACCCTTACTATTTGGGCTCTGAATCTTACTTCATTCACACCACTTAACCTAGTTTTTTTCTTATGGTTCTGCCTTCCAGAAGGCATGTTCTGTTTGAGTCAGGCAGAGGTTATTTTATCAAATAGTTGCTGTCAGCTATCACCAGTGTTAAGAAAACTGTGGTTTCATTTGTATTCCGCCATAGAAGACAAAATATTTGAAGTTTTGAAATTGTATATATTATTAGCTTTTTTGAATAGGTGGATGAATAACTTGATTGAAACTCTGGTTGTAAAAGTTTTGGAGAAGTTGGCATGCCTCCAGGATGAGGGTGAGTTTGAATTTCATGATCATGTTGTGGTTTCAGTAACAGATAACCAGATGTAGTCCAGAATGTGATTTTTTGGGGCTGGGGGAAGCAGCATAAATTTTACATGAAAACAAGAACTTTTCAGGAACTTTCTGAAATAAGTTCTGACCACAAACTTCTTTTCTCTTCACTACAACAGGTGTGACCATACAGAGACATTTTAAAGAAAAGCAGCTTGAAAAAATTGAAAAGCACAGAAAATATTTTCCACATTTATTGTGCTTTCAGCTGTCTTTGGACCTTTTCTCACACTACTGGTTTTGGTTTCTTCAGTTTGATTTCTTTGGTTTCTCTGTTGCAAGGATGGATTTAGCTATGCTATTTTCAAGGACTCATGGCAAGTCACACATTTTCCACTGGGTCTGGGGGAGATGTCTCTTCATCCTCTTTCTGCTTTGAAGTTCATCTTGTTTATACCCCAGAGAGATGTTACAAAGACAGGTAAGAGTCAGAAAGGCACTTCAAGGCTTCACTTGGCTCCTCCTCTGCTCACCTGCAGGTTCCAGGAGAGCCAACAGTCACGACACTGTGAAGGTCAAAAAAAATTGGCCAAAATTCCAGAAGGTGTCCCTACTGCTTATTCTTGGCTGAATAGGACTATTAGCAGATATAAAAATTGCACTACCCATGCTCTGTTCTTTTGCAACCCCTTGACTGTCTCTGTTTAGCAAAGAGGATTTTGCATCTGGTCCCCCTGTAGCAGGGACTCAGAGCAGAGCAGAGCAGCAGTGGAGCTGCCCTGCCTTCAGCTCTGCAGCCCTGAAAGAGCACAAGGCAGCCCTGAGGACAAGTCACTGGCTTTCTGACTGAGCCAAAATGCCCTTCCTCCCTCTTTGCTGCATCCAAGTCTCACAAGAAATTGATTGAGAGAGTTTAATAAGTCACAACTCATCAGTATTTGGGATGCCAGACCGTTCCTATGTATTTGGAATGATAAGCCGAGGTGGTAAGAGCTGTTTCATGAATGACATTTTAATGGGAGCCAGGATCATTATAGGTGTCTTATCCTGACAGTATCTTTAGCTTCATAAAGGGATTCAGTTGAACCAATTTACTAATGCACTCATTCCCAATCAAGCATGAGAAGAAACACCTGTTAATTACAGCAAAGATAGAGTAATACCAATACCAGGCTGGTCAGATGGTCTGTGTGTGGGATACCAGAGAAGTGACACCCCTAACTAGCCTGCGGATGTCCAATTCCCTCCATAGGAAGTGAAAGGCTAAGGAGAAGGAATTTTCTGCTCATTCAAATACAGAGGACTTAGACATGGATATCATGTTCATGTCAGGCACATCCACAGACTAAATTAAGCCTGTTTTGGTAAAAACCTTCTGTCTGTCCTGTAGGGAACACACAGAACAACTGAGGCTGGAAGGAATCTCTGGAGATTTTCTGGTACAACTCCTGTTCATCCATGGTCAGTGTGAGCACAATGCCCAGGGCTGTGTCCAGTCAGGTTTGGAGCATCCCTAGGGGTGGAGTGCCTGGAGTTGTTCCTCCCTAGGGTGCGAATTGTCATTTCCGTTTGCTAAGCTTCACTGGATTCCTGTAGACCCACCCCTCCCAGTTATCTGTGTCCTCCCAGCAGCACCACACCCACACCCAATCTCTCTGCCTCCCAGTCTGGAACATTCTCCTGACTCTCTGAGTCCTACTGCCCAGTGCATCAGTGAAGGCAACAAATAAAGTTTGCCCCAGCATTGATTGGCACCCTTGTACCCCAGGGGCACCTGGGCTGGGCTTTGTGCTGCTGATTGCAATGACAGGAAGCAGCAGATTCTCACCCAAGGTGACTCAGAGTGGGTATCCCTGAGGAGCATTGTCTGGAGTCACACAGCTTTCCTTGCAGAGGGATGACAGCCCCAGCAAGGCTCCAGCAGAGATTGCCACAACGTTTTGCCCACTTTAGGCACCATTTCACCCCAGCAAAGAGAAAACCCAAAGGGTGAAGGTAATCATACACTCACTTATGAAGCAGTTGTAGCTCCTGTGCCTGGCAACAGGTCCTGAGAGTGGCAGGGACCCTGAGGCTGAGGGTAGGCAGAATTTTCAAGCACAGGACCCATCACTTTCCAGTGAGAGCAAGACCAAGAGTGAAAGATCCTGTTCTCTGCCAGTTCTAACACATATAGGCAAACTGTCATGAAGGAACCTGTCCTTCCAAAAAAACCATTAATTTAAAATAAAATAAATGCTATGTAAGCTTTACATGCTAAGCTGTATACATTAGGAAAAGAACAAAAAAAAACACCCAAACATTTTTTTCTTCAAAAATATTATTAGTTTTTAATTAAAGGAGGTTCTTTGGTTCTTTTAGATTTAGGACATTTATTATTGCTCACTCTTACAAAAAATGAAAAATAAAGCCCTAGGTAAAGAACGCCCTAGGATTTTTGCAGTAGGGAAAAACTGCAATGAGGAAAAATATAATTGGTGAGGTTTTGGTGAAGACATTTGTCTTTCTGCCTATTCTGTGGTGTCAGTCTCTCATCAGCAGAATGCCAGTAGGATGAGCCACATGGCCACATCTGGCCACATCTGTGCCCTCTGCAGAGCCTTCCTGCTCTTCGGAAGGCCAACACTCCCAACCAAATTTGTCTTATCTCTAAATTTCCTGAGTGTGTACTCAATGTTCTCACCCAGATCATCCCTAAAGATCTTAAACAGGGTTGGCTCCAATACTGAGCCCTGGAGAACCCCACTTGTGACCATCCTGCAGCTGTCAGAAAGGTGTGGGCTCTGCACATAGGGACCCTTCACTTCACCTTCACTGCACTCAGGCACATATAAACAAAGATATTTCATTTTTGCCTCATCTTCATTATCTCCAGAAAGTAAATATCCCTTGCCTTACTCTCCCATGACTCATTCACAAACCTTCCCACTTCTAAACTATTATATTTTGTCTTGTCTCATACTTGTTTATCTTGGGTGCAATCCTAACCTCACTGAAGTCAGTGGCAAAACTCCCGTTGACTCAAACTGAGCCAAGATTTCTTCTTTTGTCTTGATTAGGTTGTGGGTGTGTTTGCCTTGAATATACTTAATCCTGTCCTGGTTGGATTGTAGCTTTTGGATAACAGCCACGCTCTATCTCTGTATTTTAAGTAGTGTATAAGCATTTGCTGCTCTGTGAGTCTTAAAGGATAATAATTAGCATGAAGGATTTACCAGAGCAGTTCAAGAAGGTGTGGATGGAAACAAATAAAGGAAATCAAACATAGGATTCTATGTTTCAGACCTAATACTTATTTAAAATGAAGGCAGGGACCACAGAGGGGAAAACATTGCTCCTGTGATTTGACACTCAGGGCTTATGGAGCACATCCACAGGGTTACAGCACACTGCAACTGCTGCTGCGGGGAAATGCTGATGCCACAGAAAGCAGAAAAGGATGGGGTGACTGCAGTGCAATAATAACTCAGACAGGCTTAGTGAGAGGGAAAAGCAGCTTCCGTGCCAACAAGCCAGCACTTCTGCTGTTCCAACAGCAGAGGAGAAAATGCTGGTTGGCAGCCGCAGACAAAATAAAACAAAACAGCCCATTAAAAAGGCACAGGGCAGGAGGTCTGTGCTCAGATCTGCTTCCTTGCAGCAGGCAGAGACAACCCTGGCAGGCACAGCTGTGCTGGAGGCAAACATGGTCAGTCCTGTGCCACACGGGGCCAAGAACCTTATCATCCCTCCTGGCATCCCCTGCCCTCAAAATGGGGACAGCACAGTCCTCTCCCCATTTTTCATTTACCTAGAGTCAGGACTGCCTTTTGAAAAGTACCTCCCTTTCACTATAGGGAGTCACTTCCCAAAAGATAAGTGACTTCTTCCATTGCCAAGTCCATTCCAGAGGGAAATGGTGGAAATTTATTTTTTGAGGATGCAGAGACTTGACTGAAGAACAGTCTGAAAGGGACTGTGGGGTGGATAGAATAGCTAAAAACACCCATTCTCCTTTGTGCAGAGACCTGGAAACTTCATAAATCAACAAACTACAGAGGGCACCACTGCCAACAGTTGATAAATGACTTCTTCTGGAGTAAGTAACATCTTGGTTGTGAGAGGGGCAAAGCCCTGGCACAGGGTGCCCAGAGCAGCTGTGGCTGCCCCTGCATCCCTGGAAGTATCCAAGGCCAGGCTGGACAGGGCTTGGATCAGCCTGAGACAGTGGAAGGTGTCCCTGCCCATGGCAGGGGGTGGGAATGAGGTGATCTCTAAGGTCCTTTCCAACACAAAGCCATTTGATAGCACACGTTTGTATACCCACAGTCAGGAATTATTTCTAAAATCAACCTCTATTTACCTAGTAGTAGAAAAGAGAAGAAAAACAAACAAACCAACAAAACCCAAAGAACACCCAACCAAAAATACAGTTAAAAATTTCTGAATGCTTATTGCAAAACTGGTCACTAATTGAAATTTATTCTGAAAGGTATAAAAATTGCCAAGAAAATGCATCCCTTTCAGGGAGAAATTACCAAATGTTGAACACAGAGGGGGAAGATAAGCAAAACCAAAATATGATCTTTTGATTGAGATACCTGAGGTTGCAATACTTTGGAGTATGTTTCAACACAGCAAGCTGATAGATATTTACTAAATTGTTTGGCACATTCGGCAACCTTCCCCAGGGAACTGTTGGAGGGAACTAGCAGTACATTTTTCATTCCTTCCCTGTGCATTAGCAGACATAAGGTCACACTAGTATAGCAAAGATGGGTGCAGCCTCAGGCTCATTAGCTCACAGCAAGCTAGCCAGATGAGGGAGCGTGGTGTTTTCCTTTCATCATTCAAGCTTGAAAGGAAACTGTCGGCAGCCACTTGCTCTTAAAACAATGAAAATTTAGGTGACAGCAATCTCATTAGCTGAAAAGTGGTATTCAGTGAAGATAAAGATTTCTAGGCAAAGATTTCCCTCCTCTGCAGCATACACACACAAACTTATAAGCAAACTGTGTCCTTTGAATGCAAAAATCCATGTATGAGAGAAGGAAATAGTGCTTGTTAAACTGCAGCAGCCACTGTGTTTCAGTGAATTATATTTCTTGCAGGAAAATCAATGTCTGGATGACTGGCTTCCTTTCAGAATAATGCATACATTGTGGATGTATATACATATTTACAGAGCAGCAGTTCAATCTATAACCTTTGCCACAGGATTGACACTTTCCCTGCAGATGATTTCTTTGTCTTGCACAGAACTGAAATGCAGAAAATGCAAAGGGCTATAAATACTGCTATTCTCAGGGTTTTCCAGGCTTCAGACATGATACATGCCCTGCTTGACAATTAAATACCTTTTGCATTCCAATTACTGTATGTGAAAGTCTATTCACAAGGTTTTATTGCTAATATTTCATCACTGTGAGCTTTTAAGCTGAATGGAACTATAGGCTCTTGTGGATTTCCTAAGGTCCAGGAGCTTTGGCATTGAAGACATATTTACACTCTTCTTTTTTTTTTAATACTCTTTTTTTCTCTACTGCAGTTCAAGACTGACTTAACAGAGGGATGCCTTCTTTGCTATGTTCTACAGGAATTTGATAGTCTTAATGATCATTTCTGAGTTCCCTGGTGGAGGCATGAGGAGGGTTTGTGTTGTTCTCAGTGATGGTGGTGTTCCAAAGTGTCAGCAAACACTAGGAGAAAAGTTCTTGCTCCCAGTCCAGCTGTCATATATGAGGAGGCTGATTACCAGAGGCATAAAAAGCTACCAGATGTCAAGCTTCCAGTAAAAATTCGTGGCATGCCACTCTGTAGGAGTTTCTTGAAAATCATAGAGTAAAGGGTTATATTTGCCCTTCAAGTTAAATCTCAGCTTCTAATATATTTTCTTAGACTACCTCCCACTAAGAGCATTAAGTTCCTTTTAATGACTCCCTGCCCCAACTCATGCCTTTCCATCTTTTATGATCTTCCTGATTCCTATCTCTCCCCAGATCCATAGGGCACATTCTCTCTCCAGGTAGCAGGAATCCAGTCATTCCTATTATTGCAGTTGCAGTAGTGTTAACAAGCCCAAACAGCCTGTCAGTGCAATCAGGAGAGGGTCTCCCAAAAATTCCCCCATGGCTCAGATGTTGGGGACTGACTGACTGTGTTCCATCAGGGAATGCCAGGTGATGGTCTGCAAACCCCCTCTAATAACCTTATTTCCTCTCCTGGTGACCTTTCAACCCTCCAGTTTGTGGCAAGGCTTGATTTTCCCCTCTTGAGACATCTTCTTCTCCCCAGCCCACAACAGATTCTCTCCCAGCTGCTTTCCCATATTCTTATGTTCATCTTTTAAAGTACTGAGGGACAGAACTGCTGAAGTCACTCTCCCAACCTTCTTCTTTGCTTTGGGACATTTCCAGTCTGGACAAAAACTCTGGTTTTTCCTTACAATGTATTTTACCCTTTTTTTTTATTATTATTTTTTCCCTTAGCTTATTTATAAGAAATAATATACCAGTGTATAAAATAGCCTTTGGTCCCTTTGTATAAACAATAACCAGCCTGGATGAAGTTTGCAAGGAGAAAAGTAGGTCAAAACAATGTGACTAAATCGTTCCAAAACAATCATTGGAAAGAATCAAATTCACACCCACAGGGTTTATGTGAACAGATTCAAACTTGCCAGGGCTTTGGCATCTATTGCCATCTCTGGCACTTATAAGCAGGATTCACCAAAGCTTTATGAGTCAAGGAAACAAAACAAAAAATCCCAAGATTAGAAAATACCTTTCATCTGCTCTTAAAAAAAAAAAACATTTGATCTTCACAATAATTTAAACAATTTATATTCATTTTTCCCATGTTGAACTCAGTAACTGCAACTGTTTTTAAGTGTGGCTAGGCTTCAGCTCCTCTGGAGAACTTCCAGAAGAGCAGAAGACAAATAGGAAAATGTCTTGGTCATTGCTACTTTCCATTTATTTTGCACACTTTGTAGAATCTCGATAGATATTTGCTGAAAACCCTTGTGAGGCACTTATCCCCAGTTTGCAAGTTTCCCCGGATTTTAAGTTTTCCCAGGGAAGGGCCAAGCCCAGAACAGTCAGGCCATGGTGGCCCAGGAGAATCAGCAGCACTGGTGCTGATGGCTGGTCCTCTACAGGGCAAGTTCCTGTTTTCATTTTCTCTTAATTAAGCCTCAAGAGCAAAGGATGAAATGTTCCTAAACCCAGATATGTGGCTGTGGATCAGCTGGTTGTTAATTTCTCAGAGGCTGGTGTAGAACTGCAAAGTTGTCCATCTTTTCATTATGAGGTTTTTCCACTTACACTAGGAACGAATCTGAACCCAAGACAAATCAACATTAATTAAAAAAAAAAAAANAATTAATAAAAAAAAAAAAAAAAAAAAAAGAAGGAGAAACTAAAAGTCCTCCTTCACAGTCTCTTCCAATAAATTTGAGCCATTTGTAGGATGATTTGGAAACAAACTTTGTGGCTGACACCATTTTCTGAAATAAGACAAAACAAATCCTGGATGTAAATACTTCTACATATAGGAAAGCCTGAATGTGGAAATGTGTGACCTGCTCTAAGTGTTCCTACAGCACCTTTCCCCAGGAGACCTCTGCTGTTTTGGTGATGGCAACTGCACAGCACGACAGAGGGTCAGCAGCCAGCAGGCAGGTAAACTGAGCCAAGCTATCTAAAAGCAGAAAAAGGCAGAAAACAGAGTCTTTAGTCACCCAAAACATCCCTCAGCAAAGGAGGTATAGAAAATATAATTTGCTTCATTTCTTCATGCAGCCTACTGAGTTCACAGAGTTTGTGTTAACAATTGACTCATGCCAATCATCATTTTGGCCTTTGAAACAACTGATGAAGATGTCACTTCACAAAAAGAACTTTTCTAGATCCTTCACATTTCCCACGTGAAATATTTTCCAACCTGAAGTAACAAAATTAAGGAAAAAATATTAGAAGTGTTGTTGGGTTTTGTTTTCAAGAAAGGAGGGGAAAAAATGCTACAGACCTTCTGTGAATCCCACCCTGTATTTCATATTTCTCCAGTGAGGCTCACATCCTTTTATTCAGATTCCAAAAGTAGACATAATTTGTTCCAAATGTTTTCAAAGGCAATCACAGCATCGGCTCACATTCTTTCCAGGGTTAGGAGAAAACTGTGAAATCTTCTAAACACTAATAGAGAGGAGACTGAGGGGGAGGGATGGTGGAGAAGGGCAGATGGAAGAAAATGAGAGTGGAAAATGAAGAGAAAGAGGCAGGAGAGGAAAAAAATAAAAAAATGCATAAAGGTATATGCTGATGATCTATTTGCTTATATTGTTACAGTTATGACTCCTTGAACAGCTCTGGAGACTTTACCTCTTGCCAGCTGCATATTTCCATTGGCAAGGTAGCTCACAGTTCTTAGCATGATATTATGTAGCAGAATATGATTGAGAAATAGGCCATAAAATTATATATTTATTGCAAGTCTGTCAGTGCAATTTTTGCAGGGAAGCTCAACATATAAATCCCTGTGTGTTACATGTCTATTTTGTCTGGTAGAGGTCTTTGCTGAATTACTCACCAGGCATTGTGCAGGTTTAGAAATCTGGGCAGATGTTACCCGTGCAAATAAAGGCAAAAATGCTGCAATTTATCTTCCATTTAAGCATCTATACAAGCCACAGGGTTTTTTGAATGTCTGCCTTTAAGATGCAGTGTGGTCTGGAGCTGTCTTGGAGTGCAGTGAAGGCTTGTGGCGTGCTGCCTGCTCTGCCCCTGGCTCTCTGTGTGGCCTTTGACAACTCATTTAATCCCCAGCTTCCCAAACCTATAAAATAGGAACAATAATTCTCGCAGTGTTTCCCGCACAGGGACAAGTGTGGGGATCCATCCTCTGCAATCATGACCTTGCACATCACCACTGACCTACAGAGCTCAACAGCTGGCCAGCAAGGTGCCAAGTGATGCTGGCCACCAGAGACACCTGCCCACAAGCTTTTCTCCACCTCCCTGCAAGCTCAAATCCCACAGCAAATCCAATCAAGAAACAAGGTCACCATCCAAGTGTTTCCAACCTGGAGACATTTCTCCAAGCTCCACAATTGTCAAACATCTGCTACTGGCTTCTCCCAAGCTGGGCATGGTGCCACAATCCTGGGATTGTCCCCACTGGCACAGTCCCACAGCCCACAATGAGCACTGATAGCCAGAGAGTAAAGAATTGGTGGTTGGTGTTTAATGGGCACACATTAACTCTTAAGCCTTCAAAAGCTCTAATTAAGCCTGGCTTTCATTTGAAACACACCACCTGAGGTGGGAGAGTAGGCCATTTGTTTTTACACAGCTGAGGAATGTGCATTTAACTATCTCAGGAAGGAAAAATAAATGAAAAACACTTGGAGAGCTGGTAAACTCAACCACCTGTACCCCTACAGCCAACTGGAACATTTCTTTTCCCACTGTAAGCCAGAGCTACAGGAGGTGGCTAGTGTAGAACTTGAATTTAATACAATGGTCTTTGCTAAAAGCAGCAGGGCTTGGAGAGTTTTAACCAGCATTTGGTTATCATCCACCCAGCACCAACAAATCCATTTGCTCTGTGTTTTTGTACCACAGTGGATCTCCACCTCTGCATTCCTGCTCCTCTGAGGTCCACATCCTAAATAAGACAAGGCATCCAGAAAAAGCTGTGCAAACTCAGCTCACTCTGACTAGCTGTTTGGACAGTTTTAATCATAAACAGTAGAGTAAATTAATGCTAGTCATGCTAAATTGTTTTAATGCCTGCATGCTTTCTGCTCTATGCTCAAAACAGTGCTGGTTTGTCTTCTAGCTGTTGCACCAGCCTCTAAGAAATTCCTGTGCAGCTTAAAGAAATGTGTTTTGAAGGATACTAAAAAAGAAAAAGAGAAAGACTATATTCTGCCTTTAAATTGTGGGTGGACCTGGGAACTGGTGCATGTGAATGAGGCAAGGGTTTGTGAGACTTATTTTTCAGTAGCCACACCAAAACTGTGCATTAACTTAGAAAAGTTTTAAATTATGAAATAAAGCCTGCCAGTGATCTAAAAATAAAGAGCTTTTCAAAGAGGATTGAAAAAACAGAAAGAATTACTTAATTTTCAGTGGCAACAGGAATCATGATGTTTGGCTAAAAAAATTCAACAAAAAGTAAGGAAAAGTAATTGAAAAAATTTATGGTTCATTTGTTGGAAAAAATCAGCTACATTAAAGAACAAATATCTTCAATAAAAGGAAGTGATTTAAACATGTAACAGAAGGAATCCTTGAGATTTGATGCTCCAAGTTGAAAAATATTTTTCATGGGAAGGAATTGGGAACTGGGAGTAAGAACAAAATGGCTACTGAAATTAAATTCTCTTGCTCCTCTCTGAGATGCCTCCACCTTGGTAAGAATTTGAAAAGTAAGTACTAGATTTTCAACCTGGGGATCAAAAAACAAAAGATAAGAAAATGTACCCTTAACTGAGATTCAGCAATAAGTGTTTCCTCCACCATGGCAGATGGGAGCTTCTACACCTTTTCTAGAGCCAAAATGCACAAGAGTGCTTTGCCTGAGCAAGTTAAATTTTCCCTCCTTCCACCTGTCCAGGTATAAAGCATGTGAGGGCATAAATATGCATTTCTGCACTTGATCTGCTGGCTGCAGAGAGAGGGACACAGCACAACACCCACAGGTGTCACTGTCATCTGAGCCTCAGGTTGTTCAGCATCTTCCAGTGCAAGGTCCACCAGCAGGAAGACTGCAGGGTATCCCAGAAATAAATCAGAAAGGCTTGGCACAGGATATAGGGCATCCTACCTCCCTGACAGGCACTTCTCAGTAGACCAGAAAGCTCTCCCAGTTTTCACACATGATCCCCAGTGAATGAGTGTCTTATTTTTTGGGTTCTCAGGCCAGGGTGAGAGGTTGCTCATACATTGAGAAGCAGCATGCAGGGAATACTCTGGTTCTGGATGGTCAGGATTTTTTTCAAATTATTTTCTAGCCTCTGTGTTTTGATAGCAAGTTTCCTTTCTGGAAGTTCTTTTCTGGTGTTCTTTTCTGCAGCCTCACTCCACTTTCTCAAACTAGGCAGAAAAGTTAGAAAAAAATAGGAGAAAAATAGAAGCACTCAACTTTTCCCAAACAGGAGCCTTCTCTGGAGCAATTGGTTCCTCCCACTCCTGCGTGAGACAATGTTTACAATTATCTTCCTAATAACACCATCTGGAAGGGCATCAGCCTTACTGTGCTTTCACACCCAGGCTTCAATATGACCATGAAATCAAAACAAGGCCGTTTTTCCAACCACCTGGCAAGTTTCCCCTGGATGTTGGAATTAAAGAGCTAGTGCAAGAAACTATGACCTGATCTAACCACAGCTATTCTGCCTCACAGGCCATGGTGAGAGCATTTTACAGATTTAACCAGAACCAGTACTTCCTTTTCAGCAAAGGGGGTTTTGCCCTAGGATTTTCTTTGGAAACTTTTATTCATATGCCACTGCCATGCCAGGTCCATTGGACTCTGGCTCCAGTTTCTAAGCAATGCTGTCTATAAAGCTTTCTTGTAAGTTTGGGGAGAAGGGTAAGGCAGAAGCAGACACTGGGGTTGACACTCAGCCCACAAAGAGTTGCCTCCTCTTATCCAATCACTCCCACCGTGTCATAGTCTTGATAAACCACAGGACATTATGACAGGCCCTCAAAAAGTTGCAGTGTGCTTCACTCTAATCTCAAACTTTAATCAGGATGACCTCAGGTGTCACCCCATTCTGCAGTACTCCTCATCTTGTTTAACATTCCTGCTGCACATCCCTACACATATTTCCACAAGGACATTGGGCCAGTTAGGGCATCCTGGTCACATCTATCTGAAAATAAAGCAGATTCATCCTTTGTCTTCCAAAGAAGACCCGTTTCCACTATGCATTTTAGCCAAAAAGGGAGTGAGATNAACTTTCCCCAGGGACTTGTTCAATCCTTTTCCACACTGTGAGATGATCGAGTAGCTGCTCAGTGTATGCTATTGTGCCAATCTCCATCTTCATCAGAATCACTTGTATTTTCACTGCGAGCAAGAGTACAGCTCTGGAATGGAATCAGAATGATTTTAGGACATATTGTTGCATTATTATTACTGTTGTTATTATAACTGGTTCTGTTGTCATGGTTATGACAATTATTATTCCAAAATACTTAGAAATCATATTTCAATTGACTATCCTCCTCAAAATACTTTTCTAAAGATTGAATTTGTTGGCTGCTTATTCTCGTATCACAGTTCCTACAAAAATTATAATCAAACTGTTTATTTTTTCCTGTGGACAACCTTCTGAAAGAACCATAGGCTTCAAGTCTTCCCAAGTCCTTTCCTGTCAATATTCTCCATCTGTGCTGAGTTTGGACTCCATTTTCTCTAGAATCATATGAAAATCAACCTTAAAATTTATCCAGTTATCCCTGTGTCCTTCACAGATTTTTGTATTTATTAGCAAGACTCCCAGATGGGCTCTGCACTGCCCATGTTGGAACACAAAGGTTTTTTCCCCCAAAAAGGCATCTCCAGCTGGTGGTCTGCCATTTCTCACAAGCAGCTCACTGGGCAGTGGTGAGGATCTGGATTGATTGAGGTTTCTTTTGGTTGTGTCAGCATTTAATTAATTTTGTTCCTGCAATCTTTATTTTTTTCCAGTTGCCTGTTTCCCTCAATTATAGACCAAAGTCCCACAGCTCTTCCTGTCAGTCCCAGAGTTTTCATGAGCCATGTTAAATCCCTTTTCCCAATACCCTCAGGCCATGTGTTGCCATGCATGGTGGTGACCCATTTTCTTCTTCTTTCATCCACCTGCACCAAGGAACTCTCCAGGATCTTTGGTAAAGCCAGGAACCTCTGCTGCAGGCCTCTTTTTACTGATCCTAAATTGCCACCTCCAGAAGATCTCTGCCTTTTTTCAAACCTCAGCTGCTCTGGGGATGTGGAGTTTGGGCAGGAGGATTGGTCTCCTGAGGCTCTTTACAGTTTCAGCTGGGATCTTCTTGGGTGTGCTCTGGCAAGATGAGGGGAGTCCTTCCATCCCACCCCAAAGGGCTTCTACCACATTTGGGTAATGCAGCTTCTTACCTGGGGATACAATGCTGCAATACCACTGAAGGCCACCTAATCCAGTTGGTGGCCTGGAAATGCCCCTGTCCTTCTCTACCTCACACATTTTATATCTAGTCTCCAAGTTTTTCACTTGGACCACAGACTTAAACAGAAGCAAGAACTCGAGGAGTTATTTTGCCCAAAAAATACTTGGCTTCTGTGTTACTCAGGCTGGGATAACCCAGCCTTTCTGTTCCAGGATGATGTTGGTTACAGACAATGTGGAAGATACATGTGCCCAGTCTTACCAAATCTTCCAACTGGCCCGGTTCCCCCTCCTCTGACTCATCCAGACATGCTGGTCTGCACGCCTCTCATTTCTCACAGAAGCTGATGTTTCCAGCTCCCTGAACCCATGCCACAACACATCTTGGGCAGGAACAGATCAGCTCATAACTTTCTCCATGTCCTCTGCTGTGCTTGGGGACAGCTTGCACCATGCTGATCCACCTCACTAGGCTACAGCAGTGAGACCTTTACCAGAGATGTTCTGCCTCCAGTCAGACTTTTTGCAGATTTTGTCCTAGGAGCTATTTTATATTGTCTAAATACGGCTCAACACTAAGCTCTTTCAGGTTGTAGACATTCTTTTAAAACTTTCTTGCTTCATCTTCCATCCATGTTTTGGTTTTTGTTTTCGTTTATATGACCTGTACAATCATTTCCATTATTTGTTCCATTTTGGATCAAGAGGAATTACCAGTCTGCCACTTCTCTCCCTGGGAGCCAGATCCTGCTGCTGATATTAACACGACTCCTTATGTCATGGGCAATTAATCAGCACTTGGGGCCTCCAGGGTTGTTCTGTCAGGAGGCAGTGTTGCTGCCATGGCCAAGCAATGCATGAGTGCCATCCTTTTTAGTCATAAAGAGTGTGTGAAAGAATGACTCATTTTCCTAAGCAGAGCAGGAGGCACCCAGAATGGGTCCATGTTTCCAGACATCCTTCTAGCAGGAACTTTGTTTTCTGGGCAACATTATTTGAGTTTTCCTTATACCATCCTGCTCTTCCTCTGAAAAACTGCTGTCCAAACCCTCCCCAAAATTTTTTGTTTTCATTTAGAAATTGAAACCAAAAATCAAAACCTATGGTATGAATATCTTAGTTTTCTTATATTTTTGTACTGTCTGTGTCATGGAAATTTTGTTACAGCTGTGTGCTACTAGATTTAACTGCAGTATTTTTTTTAACTTTCACTGCATTTTGCTGCTCCTTATTCACTGACTTGCCTGAAAAATCTCCAAAGTACCTGGCTGAAATACCAAGTCATCTGATTTAGCTGAGTTTCTATCCCCCTCAGGTATTCTGGGTAATGGAGTGTTGTTCATTGCATGGCTGTTTTACTGTAATTCCACTGTAATTACACTTAGAATATATTTTTAAACCTGTATAATTACCCCTAAGTTGAAATGTATGACTGGCATTATTAACTCTCTGTTCTTAATGAAACAGAATTTAACCTGGAGCTGTACTAGAATTATTCTGACAATTTTTGTGGCTGTTTTGTACAAATTAAAGCAAAATAAAAATTTTAAATAATTGCAGTGTAAGGTAAGTTGTACACTAAGCCTCTAAAAAATCTTTAATCATAAAAATCCATGTGCAAATGACATAATTACCCTTAATATTTTTTTATACCAAATATATTTGTCAAACTCTTTTACATCAAAGCAGTGTCAGAGTAGTGTAATAAATCTGAAAGCTGTACTAATATGGATGACCTTCCTTTTGATATGAGTTTGTAATAATTATAGACATAAGAAGTGGAACCATTTCATAATTATGTAGGACATGTGATGAGAGTGCAGTTGAATAATTATGCAGTGGTTTTGTCATGTATTTGGATATTTCTTTAGCCACTGGTCTAGTGATGAGGAGGCCTGCATTTAAGAGTGAAGACAAGAGGCAATAAAATATGCTGTATCCTAAAGTAAATCATGTATGACTTTAAAATTGTAAAAGGCTGAGTCAACACTCCATTATTTTTTGCTCTGGCACAGTGTCTCTGATGTTGATAGAGATAAATGGCTGTAAAATCGGTGTGACAGGCTGGATATCGAACTCTTTCAGAACAAGCTTATGAGACTTCAGGTATTTCCTACTTTTGGTCCACAGAGCTCAGACCAGCCATTCCTCCTGGCTAGGAGCTGGTCACTGACAGCACTGACACAGCCTTGATCTGGCTATTACAGCCAATAAATCCCCAGGCAGACCCAGAATTGGAAAAACAAAAGAAAACCCAAAAAATAATGAGGACAGAAACATTATGAGCCAGTCTCACTTGAACTGGAACAAAGTTATGTTCAGGCTTGGTCTGAGATAAGGGCAAGTGGCTGAGAACAATTTTTCTTGTCAAAAG
Source organism: Thryothorus ludovicianus (assembly GCA_013397245.1). Lineage (NCBI taxonomy): Eukaryota > Metazoa > Chordata > Aves > Passeriformes > Certhiidae > Thryothorus > Thryothorus ludovicianus. Next base: position 410,100 of record VZTB01018170.1, read on the forward strand.
CTTATTTTAATGGCTGAAATGCAGTCATTCCTATTTATGCCTTTTTTCAGGTTCTAAATTATAACAGCCTATAAAATAAGCAGCAGGTAACACAAAAGAGAGATACAGTGGTTAACTGGTCATGCAGGAGAACTCCAAATGGAGTAGAAATGCACATCTTCTATAGAGATTTACGGATATTTTTTTTGTTTCAAAAATCCTTTTTTGTTCGAAAGCTGTTTCATTACAGCAAAAAATGGGGAAGTGTGAAGAGGAGACCCATGCCAGATGAAGGGAAGTGTGTGAGATCTACTGTGTGAGAATGTCCTAGATAATGACTGACAGCTGCGAGGTTTTGGTCTCACTTTCATTTTAATGGCATCCTCCAGTGATAGGCACTGGATTTCAAGCCTTTGTCGCACTGTCAGCTCCTGTGATGATCCACAGAATATGGACGTTTGACAGGTCTTTAATAAACAGTTTGCTGCTGGGATGAATTGAAGTTCAGCTGGATCCAGCTCAAGTTCAGCAGAACACATAAGGCTGTTAACTCACCTTTATGCTACAAAGGGAAAAAAAGAGAAGGAAGGGGGGAAAAATCCAGGCTTGGACACCTGCTATTTTTTCAGACATTAATTATGAGACCTGATTTTTGCAGATAATGGAGTAACAAGCTGCAGTAGCACATTCTTGCTGCAAAAAAAAACCCTGCAGCTAAGAGCACTAGAAAATGCTTTTTAACTTTTTTCCAGTTTTTTTATATACCTGTAGTCGACTAAAACCCCTCCAGGAAAATTCAGTTTGTTGGCTTTTTTGACAGAAATGGAATTCTTTGTTTCTGTAGCATTAAGGTTCTTCTGCCACTGGCACACTGCAACAATCACAGAATCTCAGAATATGAGAATCATTTAAGATGGCAAATACCTTTGATGTCATCAGGTCCAATTTGTGACTGATCCCCACCTTGTCACTGAGGGATGTGTCCAGTCATTCCTAGAACATGTCCAGGGATGGAGAGCTCATCCTTGCTCTGGGCAGCCTGTTCCACCACCTGACCAACCTTTCTGAGAAGAAATCCCGCCTAACATCCAACATGAACCTCACCTAGTGCAGATTAAGATTCTGTCCTCTCCCTGTCCCTGTTCCCTGTTCCCAGAGCCCTTTCCCCCCAGCTGTCCCCTCCTGGCAGGAGCTGTGCAGAGCCACAAGGGCCCCCCTGAGCCTCCTTTGCTCCAGCCTGAGCCCCTTCCCAGCTCCCTCAGCCGCTCCTGGGGCTCCATTCCCTTGCCCAGCTCCATTCCCTGCCCTGGACACGCTCCAGCCCCTCGGTGTCTCTCTTGTCCTGAGGGGCCCAGAGCTGTCCCCAGCACTGGAGGTGTCCCAGCAGTGCCAGCCCAGGGGCCGGGCCCTGCCCTGGGACTGTGTCACCCCCTGGCTGGCACAGCCCAGGGGCCATCGGCCTCCTGCCCCCCTGGGCACCCCTGGGCTCCTGTCCAGCACCAGCACCCCCAGCCCTTTCCCAAAGGGCCCTTTCCAGTCCCTCTGCCCCAGTCTGGAATGTGGTTATTGTGGTCAAAGTGTAGAACCCAGCACTTCATCCTGTTGAACACATCTGTGGTCTCAGCCCACTGACCCAGCCTGTCCAGATCCCCCTGCAGAGCCTCCAGACTTTCCAGCAGATCAAAACTCCCACCCAACCTGCTGCTGCCCATGAATTTGGTAATGGTAACTCAATCCCCTTATCTAGGTCATGTATTTATGTATATGACAAAATACATAAAAATAATTAATTTTTGGACACAATGTCCATTTTAAGCCATGGGTCAATCAGGAAACCTTTGGAGATGAGATTCCAATGCAAAAAGGAAAAAGGAGCAAACCAGCTGAGTCTCAGCTGTCTATTTAAACTCTGATGCTTCCTCCATGAAGGAAGAGGAAGGGGTTGGATCTGGGCAATACAGAACAGGAATTGCTTCCATCATTATGATACTTTCCTCATCAAAACTGAAATGGGAGTCCCTGTTCTTTAGGACTTCTCCATCCCACTTAAAACTTTCAAATCTTCCTTTTTCTATTCCTCTTCCTCTTGCTGGATTGACCTGGTTCCCTGTTTTATAAATTTTTTCCCCTCCTATAATTTATTTTCTTTACTTGCTTTGTGATTCTTATGTAGGTCAGCTCTGATCCAAGTTGTACCATGTTCTCAGTGGGAAGTCCTTTCAACGTCTTTTCATTATTTTCTTTTTAAATTTATTTTAGCAAATTTTAGCAAAAGAAGAGCTTTTATAGTGTCACTTTAGTTAGAGTCAGTACAGCCGAAGGAGTGTGAGTGTCAGGGAACTTGCATTGTTTACTGCAAGGTTTAACACCTGGAAAAGCCTTTACTCACAGATTTGGTTCTGAGAGACATGAACATTCTTGGACCCAAACTTCATGCTGATCTCTGCTTTGTGCAGATTATTTTATTTTGCAGCCTGTGTGAAGACAGAATTGAAGAAACATCATAATAATAATAATAATAATAATAATAATCATAATAATAGTAACCACCTAAAGAATGTTGCCGGCAGAGATAGACATGACGAGGAATTGAGCCAAATTAAAAAGGGTAAGGGGATGTTCTTGGACAAGACAGAAACTGGTGCAGTATCTGTAGTATCACTCAGAAAAGATCAAGCCTTTATATGCTGTTTTTCTTGTTGTGTGCTGAGTGCAACAGCTCAATTACCACTTAAAAAACCTACTCAAGTTAATGGAGAGTGCAGCAATTGAGAAAAATAGGACTAAAATGGAGCAATTGTATGACTCTCAGGTTTTTTGTTTGAAGAGGAATGTGTATCAATAATGCAACCAGTACAGAATACAGAGCCTTTCTTAAGGACCATTTTAGAACTAATTGGGAGGGAAAATAAAAGTCATGAACTCAATTCTTCATTTATCTCTACAGTTTGAGGTCTCAGTCATCTCCTACGCAATCTAAAATAAAACCAAGAACGCCAGAGGCTTATACCCAATGACTGAACTTTTTAAGGTACATGAGTCCCTGGTTGCCCCATTTCTGGATAATTCAAAAGATTTTTGTTTTTACGGGTCCTTTCCCAAATATACCTAGATAATGCCTACTGTGAGTACAATTGAGAGTGACATGTTAGGAAGCGCTAATTAAGAATCACCTATGCTTAAACAGGAGAGGAGAGGAACACTAAAGTAGCCCAATTGAAGGAAATTGGACACTGTATGCTATCTTAAGTGACAGCTGCCGTGTTTAGTTCCCTGCTCTATTCAGGGCTGTTAGCTGATTAGTGTTATCTCACCAGCCCGGGCTTCCTCCGTTGCCTCACGGAGCGCAGCAGTCCCTGCTGTAGGACTCTGCCACAAGGGACTTTGCTGTGACATTGTGGCTCTCTGCTTGCCCCTGTGAGAGGGGAAAGGAGGGCTGTGAGTGGGGAAGGAGTGAATGGAGTCAGCCTGGAGCTCCATCAGTTCTTTGCTTTAATTTAGGGGCTGGACCGGCTTAATGATCTGGCATCAACCCACAGAGCTGCTGTTAGTTCTACACCCAGCCAGATCCAGAGAGGAGGCATTTAAAAGGATGCATCAATACATCATCCAAAGGAAGCCCAAATACATGCAATTTTCAAATAGGAAAACAGAAGTTAGTTAGCTTTCCTCAAAACCAAAGCAGCAACTGTTTTCCTTTCTAATAATACAGAATTTCTCACCTTCCTGGATTGCTGTAAATATTTACCACAGCCACCAGGCTATTAAGATAATGATAGAAACAATAATTTACCTTTAATAGCACATTCTGTGGTAACTAATCGTTATGATGCAAGATATCCTGGCTTAGCTCTTGTTCAGGATTTTACTCTTGTAGTTAAAATGCAATTTTTCATGATGCCCAAGGCTTTTCCACTGCATTATTTACCATTGTATATGGAGATCATACAGTTAAGCCAGTTCTGAATCTGACAGACATAGCCTAGAAAGAAGGGGAGAGACACAGAGTATATCCTGAGGGAACAGTGGAAATTTTGGGAAATTCCACCTTTTTCCTCTATTTCTCCAATTTCACTGCCTCTCAAAATGCTGAAAAGTCAGTTTGTGATGGGAAGGAATGGTAGGGACTGAAGAGAGGCTCTGAGTCTTCTGAGATCAAAATCAAGGAACATAAAGGATTCTAAAAAAACCTGGAGAAATGCTGGAAAGCTGTGGAATCCAAAATGTGGTGTTTATTTAGAAAACTTACACGTTCTTCCCAATGTGCAACTGCTTGCTGTGAGATTCTCTATCTTAGTACATACTGGTCCCCAGTAATTGCAGATGCCATGTTGATCAAAGCAGGAAGATCTGGTGGAAAACCAAAGCCCACAGCTCCTAATGCCCAGAAGCAGCAGCCCTTCCCATGTGCAGGTTCAGCTGCACCACCCAGCCTTATCTCCTGTCCAAAATTTCATTATTTAAAGTGGAAATAAAGCATAGGAATGAAAAGCAACCTGCATTAGAGATCCAGTATCCTCAAAGGCTGTTGTCTGTCGGCACTTTTTATTTATGTGGCTTAATATGAATAAAGATGGTGAACACCAATGGCTCAGCATTCCTTAGGGCTCAGCTGACAACTCCCAAGAGCATGCATAGTCTGAGGATAAGAAGTTATTAACACAATTGTCTTGTTCCCAACCACAATCTTTGCCTCTTGTGCTCCAGCAGAGTTTTACACCAGTATTTGCCTGAGTTTAATTCAAATTCACCCTGTTCAGATGCTTTTGTTCAATAAACATCATGAGATATGCGGCCTGGTTGAAGGCAGTTTGAAAATCAGCAAGAATGATTAGGGATCTTGGAAACATGGTCTACAGAGGAAAACTGAGAAAAATAAATCAGCTAGACACCAGGTTCATCAAGTCCTTTAGCTGTTGGTGTCAGATGGTGTCAGTAAGAGGACGAATAATTGACTACATTACAAAGATACAGTTAGTTTCCTAACCACCAGCAATTCTTCAGAAATGGGGAGGGATCAGCAGGGTGCCTTGGGAAAGGGCTCTATTGCCTCTGCAGAGCAATCTTCAGCCTTTAAATACACCTAAGGGTCCACCACCAGCTATTAGTGTAAGTAGAGAACTGCACGAAAACTGTATGCAAATGTTATTGGTTAGGAAAGTGAGGGAGTTAAGTACTATAAAGCCTCTCAGAAATGCAAAAGAAGAAGAAAAATAAACATTTAATTTTCCTAGATTCCATCAGAGCCCATTTTGTCTGCCCATTTTTTGGAAAATTTTGTTTACTTTTGTGCACCTTTACAGAGATTCTTTTCATTCCTTTACATCAAGGTGACAATAATTGCTATGCTTACTAAAGAGTGATTTTTCTGTGTCTGTGGCTAATCTCACAGCTGAGAATGGTCTCACACAAAGTCTATATAATCTCTTATATACTGCTGGTTTTATTCCTTTCCGTATGATTTCTTGAGGATAGGTCTATTCTCAAAAAAATTATAGAATTTGAATGGTTCTTTATCTGAACTAGCTGCCTAGATTTTCATTTTAACCATTGGAGGAAAATAGAGTTAGGTACTTAATTTAGGTCAGTTAAGTCAGCATTTGGTGATAATTTCCTTTCAAGTTTAGGCAAAGAGATTTCTTGATGTCTAACTCAGATCAGCTTATACCCAAAATCCAAAGATTTTTTTCTAATTCTAATTAAAGTTCTCTCATTTATATATGCCTGTCACACTCAGGTCCCAAAAGCAACCTCTAGGAAGAGATGCAGACCAACCTATAATGATACCATCTAAAAAAACTTTACCATCACAGTACTATTATAAAAACAGCGCTGTGAAAAAATCCACTCATCCAAAAAAAAAAACCCAAAACCACAAACTCTGTGTCAATAATTCAGTGTCCACAAGCTGTAAGAAAATTCCTTTGGCAAATGACAACCCTAATGTTCTTTGACTTGCTGCCATCTCTTCTCACTGCCTTATAATCAAGTTTGTTTTCAGACAGACTGTGCCTGATTCTTTCAAGATAAGGAGGGTGTGTATTCAAACAGAAGTTACCAGTAGATAGATCTGTGTCATGGGAAGGGCAAGAAAGTAATTGAATAGAGTTCTGTGTATTTATGTAACAGTTATATGTGATTTCCAGGAAAGGAATTAAAGTCTCCAGAGGTGGTGGCAATAATCTCTGCAACTACACACTGAGAAGGGAAAGAATTTGCAAGCTGGGACAACCTTTGGGGTGAAGAAGGAGAATTATTGTTGAAAGATATACATGTCAATATATCTCCCTGTAACTCTGCTAATGGAGAGTCAAAGTAATTTAAAAAAATTCTGAAATGATAACATTTTAATTGACAATTCTAAGTATCTACAAAACTTTGTGTTGAAGGTGATATAAATATCCTTGAGTGGCAAAGGAGAGTTTGGAGATTTTGATATGGGGAAGATGTAAATAAAAACACAGATATAAATCAGAGATAGAGATAGAAATAAAGATATAAATACCTTTTCATCTTCAGTCCCCCTGGTATACCCTGAAGTTCCTGTATAAACATTAGTTTCAGAACACTATCTGAAGTTTTCCACATTTAAGTTGCAATTTCTTTAAATTAGAACCAGAAATTTCCAAGGTTACAAGGTGACCATTCCAGTTACTTTGTCTCTCCTTTCCCTAATGTCATTTTAAACTGCACAGAAAAACGCAGTTCTCCGTTCGCCAGCATGTCTTAGTATCACCAATTATTCATGGGGGTCAGGGATGGCTGACCTTCCAGACAGTGGAGGAGAATAAAACCATTCCCCAAAAGTGTGGCAGTCAGCTCTTCAGTGTGCTGGCACAGCCAGCAGGTTATGAATTGGTCATGCTGAGAGCAGAGGTGGTGCCAGCTCACATCCAGCGTGGTGTGTCCTGCATTGCCTGGCCAGAGGAACAGGGGCATTCTCCTTTTGGCTTCAGGGTGGCAGGACATGAGGGGCAGCACCAACCTGCCACTGTTGGCCAGAACACTGTAAAATCCTGCCTGTCCTCTTCCACCTCGAACAAATAGACTTGCCAGCTTGTATCACCCCTATCTTAGGTTTTCTGCACATCCAGCTATGCAGTTTTCCTGCCCTTCCTTTNAACTTCCCTGAAACTTCTCTAAATCTTCTCTGAAACTTCCCTGAAACTTAACTTCCCTGAAACTTCCTTGAATCTCCCTGAACTTCCCTGAAATTTCCTGAACTTCCCTGAACTTCCATGAACTTCCCTGAACTTCCCTCCTCTTCCCTCCCCAACTGTCTCCATCTTCCCCCTTTCCCTTTCCTTCCCTGAAATCAGTGACTGCAATTAGAGATTAATTTGTGCAAACCCCAACCTCTTTCTCTAAGGCTGTGATGCTTTCTTGCTTTGTGCAGTCAGGGTTGTCTGTTCTCCCTGAAGGATGTTAGAGAAGGAAGGACAGGAGGAAGCTTTATGTTTCCAGTGCCAGACAAGGAGATGTCATTGACTGCATTGGATGGATTAGGGGAACATTTCTTCTGCAGACAGAACCCTTATAGTATCCATTATGAGCATGTTTATATCTGTTCCTTGGAAGATCTAACATCAACAACTTCCCTGGACTGGCCATCAACCCTGGTGTGGCTGTTTCTGTTTCCCTGCAGTCCTTCCAATAAAACTTGTCCAGGTCCATTAACAGAAGCTATAGAGTCAGGTGTGGGTCTGCTTTCCAGTGACAGGTCTGAGAAAGTGTATCATTTAAAAGGTAAATAGTTTCCCCACAAACAGAGCCCAGCAGCAAAGGAATTTAATTCATGGTATATATCCTAACTCCAAAGGCTTGTCAAATGCTGGGCTGTTCTCTCTAAGGAAGATATTAAAACCACACACCTCAGCCTGAATTGTAGCCAGATTCATCTGCTGGTGCATTCCTGTTTTCACTGGGAATGAACGAGGAAGGCTGATAGATGATCTCATTCTGATGAGTGAAATCCTGACATCTTAGAAAATAGTGGGAGTTTTGCCATTGAGTTTACACTGTAATCAAAATGCCACCATCCCATGGATCTGAAGCTACTACAAGAGAAGTTTAACCAAAATGCTTTGGGGAATGCTCAGGCTTATCTGGAATTGAGTATTGAGTCTTCCTACATGGAAACTGGTTGTGCTTATCTTTGCAGAGCTAAGTGTCTGCTCATTGTCATGCTTAGAAGGAGAGTTCTGCAAAATTCAAATCATATTTCAAGCCAAAACACTTAGGCTTTTTTAATTTAAGATATTTAGAGAACTTTGTGTCACCATGCTATACAGGAAAGAGCAGACTATTCCATTTCTTTCTACTCTTACATCTTGAAGAAGCAATAATAATAACATTAATAAATGTTGATAAAGAAGAGGGAGAGAAAAAAAAAGAGGAGAAAGAAGAGGAAGAAAAATAAGAGGAAAAAGAAGAGGAGGAAAAAAAGAAGGAGGAGGAGGAGGAGGAGGAGGAGAAGAAGAAGAAGAAGAAGAAGAAGAAGAAGAAGAAGAAGAAGAAGAAGAAGAAGAAGAAGAAAGAGGAGAAGGACCACAATAAGAGATGTTCAGAACAGGCACCTAAACAGCATGCTTTTTTCCTTGCAGTAAGCCTTGGAAATAAAAGGTTGAAAAACCCTCGGTACCTCCTGCTGAGAGTTTTCCCACTTTAAAATAAAGCTGCTCGAGACATAAGCTATTTTGGGTTTGGTTGAATTCTAAATGTCAATATTGTTGTTTACTACCTCTTGAGGTAATGAATTGCATTGGAAGTCCAGCAGCTCTCACTGGCCCTATTGATTGAAAGCCTGAGCTGTGGTTCACAGTTTCTCAGTCACCTGTTATCCCTTTAAACAGTGACATCTGCTTGTACACTTGTAGTTCTGCTGCTTTTGAAGCATGTATCTAGTGAACATGTCTTCAACATCTTTTCCATCCAATTAAAATTCCTTGCTATCGTTCCCTTTTATCTAGTGTTTGTAATTGGATTCCCAGTTTCTCAATTTTCATGTCAGCAAGGGGGAAAACGATAGCAAGTGCCTGATAAAAAAAAAAAAAGTTATGATTTAATTCTGTTAAATGGTTTGTTCTCTCTTTAGCTGAATTTCTGAAGTGAAAATAGGCTTCTGCATTCTTACCATGATTTTTCCACCTGTGTTCTCTACTTAACTCAGATTTCTTGGGCCATTTCAGTCAGATTTGAGGATGGATTTGTACCTCTCATATGATACCCCAGTGATGCTACATTTCTAAGAGCTACAGAATATTGGAAACTGGTTAGAGGAGGTGAACGTAGAAGTGTTCAATCCCAGACTGTATAGGGTTCTCAGCAACCTGATCTAATGGAAGGTGTTCCTGCCCAAGACAGGGGGTTATTTCCAACTCAAACTACTCTATGACTCTATGATTCTGTGATTCTATGATCCAATAATCACACAAAGAAAAAACCTGTGCTGTGTGAGCAGATATTTACCCAGTCTGGGTAGCCAGAGGTTTGTGGGGACATTCCCCCATTCTCAGCAGGACACAAGTTGATTTTTACCAGGGTACAGCCGTGGGTAGAAGTGGGGCTGGAAGGCATCACAGCTTTTCATCATGCAGGACATGGGATAGGGGAAACAAAAGGAATCTAGAGGAGTAAACCACCCAAACTGATTATGAAAAAGACTTTGTTAATATCACTCTACTTATTAAATACCTTGGGGTTTTTGAGGGCATTACAGCCTGGTGAGTTGTTTCCAAAGCTCCGTGTGTCCCGAGTATTTTCTGTTTTCACGTTACTGGCAGTTTGTGAAAATATGCTCTAGCAGCATCTTGTACACCAAGATCAATATCAGAGACAGGTGAAATACATCACTTTCTGAAAGTGCCCACGGAGGGCCTGGGTTAGTCAAAATGCTTATCTTCTACATGGCTGCTTTTAGGTGAGATGAGTCGAGGCTTAATTGGCCAGGGTTTTGTTATTGTTGAAAACATGAATCTGAGCAGAGCAGAACATTTGTAGTGACCCATAACACCATGATTTAGTTTACATTGACTGTACCAAACTATTATTCCCTCTATTCTCTAAGATTTTCTCTTTGGGAGAACTTCAGAAGTGCTCAAACGCCAGCAGTCTACAAGCTGTGCCACAAATATTTAGTTACAGAAAGCATCCAGTAAAAGTCTGGTGTTACAGTTAACCTCAGATAGTCTCTTCCTTGATTGATATTCCAAAGTCTTGGTCAAGAATCCTCAGATGACATCACCAGTGTGGAATAACAAGACAGCTATTTTGCTGGGGTTTTTTCTCTCATCTAATGGAATAACATAGCAAATAAATTCTTGAAGTTAGTAATACTCAGCAGCAGCAGCAGCGGCACATGAGTACATAAATTATGAAATTATTATAAAATTAACCACAAAATCTATTTGATAACCATTCACAGGACACCAGGAAGTAGGAATTTCAAATGTGATAGAATACTCATGACTGTGATTGCAAGGAGGAGAAAATATTTCGCAAGCCTAACCCATCTGCTAAACTAATGCGAGTCATTCCAGATCTTCTTTCCTCTCAGGCAATGTACTGTATAGCCTTTGGATAATAGGAAAGTCAAGTTAATAGAACAAAAGGTTAAAAAAACTTCATAGCTGTAACTTGGCAAATAGGGATACAGAGCCAGATAATTGTCTGGAAGCATCTGAAGGGAGGGATAAGAATAGTTTCTAGTTGTTCAGGGGAGTGTAATTAGACATAATTGGATGAAATTAGGCAATGGAAAATATTAGGGAGGAATATCCTAATGAAAACTTCATCCAAAACCTGGCACAGACTGCAAAGGAAGCTTGTTAGAGAAAGCTCTGACTCCCTGGGTAAAAGTGAGTGGAAAGAAAAATTATGAAAATGTATTGATTCCACACAGAAAAGGTGATGGGATGATCTTTAAGAGAGTTTGAGCTTTAATTTAATCTAATCCTATGTATATTTCCTTAGTATACTGGTAAAATAGAAGGAATTTCTTTGAAGAAAATTTTTAAGTGTCTCTCTAAGGTTCAAAATATTTATTGTCATATCTAGGGTCCCTAAACACTAATTTTATATGACACAATTAAAAATCTGTAATCAAAAGCAATAGAAGGATTTCTCCAGAACACTGTTCCTGGGGTTTTGTCCCTGGAAGGTATCAAAGCCTCTTTCCTTTTCCTGGTAACACTTTTTTGTGGTGATGGTGGGGAGGACTCACTTTCCACCCCTGGTTCTCTGGAATAAGGCTGTAAAGGGGTGATTTTCACTGTACTCATAGGCTTGAGCCACCACGGTGCATGTCAGTTCTTGTAAAGTGGCTCACGTTTCTGATATCAAGGCCATTCTTCCACATGTTATGCATTGTATATCTGGACTGTATTACAGGCTTGGGAATGGTCTACTTGTCTTCTGTATATTTTGGATAATTTTTTATTTACCCTGAACGTAAGAATCTGGATGAAATGGCCAAGCATTACTGAAAATATCCCTCCATTAGGATACTGCAATTTTCTCTCCCCTCATAACTTTCTGAAGATCAGATTACACCCTTGACTGGGTTTCAGGTTGGTCAATATAGAACTGTCCCTGGAATTAAACACTCTATTTTACCTTTCCTGCCTCCCTGCAGGCACAGGCCACAGTGTGGAGAGAGCTGTGTGAGGGAGGTTCTATCTATCACACGTCCTGGTTCTACCTATCCATGCTCTGCCCATCTTTCCTGTTGTGCAGAACCTCTGTATGTTTTCCCCAGCCAGATAAGTGTGATGAGCAGTCAGTGAATAAAAGATCCACTTTCCCAAACCTCTTCTCCATACAGAGTTACTGTGACTCACTTGCAGAGTTATAGATCATGTTTACAGTGTAAAGAGCAGAAGTTACTCCTATCTGACTGTTTTTTGAAGTAAAAGAGAAATAAAATCATCAGAAAAGTATTAGGGAACAACAGAGAACTTTAGGCATGTCTGTGCTGAGAACAGCCAACCAACACAGGTTTGAAGGGAGCCATCCGTTTAACTGGAGATGAATGTTTGCAATCACAGTAACTGGATTTAATTATGGCTTAACCTACTCAAAGTACATTTGCTTCATAAAGGAGATTCTCTTAAGTTGATTGCATTGTTAAACGTTCTGATTGAATAGAAACAAGACACAAAACCATTTAAAATCCAAGATAACAATGTGACAAGGCTGAGATTATATTTATTCATCAACATTTTCTGATTCTGCAAAATGTTTCCTTTGGTCTTTAAGGCAGCAGACTTTGTCTGTTGGTAGGTGGTTATTCACTCTTGAATTATTGCAATAATCAGGTTTTTGGATGTAAAAACGTATTTTATTTACATTTGTTAGCTGCACTGTGGCTGTACACTCCTAGTGACCTCTTTTCTGTCTCCTAACTCTAAATTTTTCCCCACCTAAGTGTAGGCACTGAGGTAATCTGAGATCCTTTCTGGTTTCAACTGCACCTTTCTGCTGAAAACAATTAATCCATAGTAGGGATCAAGAGTTGGCCTACTTCAAAGCAGAGAAACTAATCAGGATAATGAAGCCTTTTTCCTTGTCTCACCTCTGTACATCCAGGATGTGAACATCTACAAAACTCTCCCCTTTCTGCACCCAGAGAATGCAGCAGCTGCTGTAGCCCCCAACAACCTCAGCTGTCTCATGAGGGCTCTTTCAAGACCTTCCTCACATTTTAAACCCTGCTCCAGGTCTGGAGAACATTTCTTGGAAGTCAGCTTGAACTCCTCCCGGGCAGTTTTGCATCCCAGCAGTCTCTTTCTCAGCTGTCTCAGGCTCTTGACACCTCAGTGTCTGGTGAGAGGTTGGTCCTCCCCAAGGCTCTGGGGTCCCAAATGCAGCACAGCTACTTCCAGATGAGTGCAACTTAATCTCCCAATCCAAGTAATTGAATTTGAATACACAGAGAAAATACACATCAAACCAGACAGCCCAGTGATACAGTCAGAACAGCAGTGACAACTTCTAGATAAAGGATTATGTTATTGGGTTACTCTTTTATTTTGATGCTCTGTTTAGTTACCAATTTGTTCTACGGTATTTCAGTCAAGTCTACAGCAAGCTTCCTGAAGGGTTTATTTTAAAAAGTAATGCAATTTAAAAAGGTAGAAAATCACAGAAAACTCATTTAGTTTCACTCATTGTTACTAGTTTGCCATTCTACATTGATTTTTCTCCTTCCTATTATACATGGACTATGTTCTCTAATGGGTTTACAAGTCTACTGATTAATGTGAGTAAAAAAATACTTGCTTTATTGAAGGGGTAAATAATGTCTTAACTACTTTGCACCCTACAGCCCTTTCAGAACACTAATCTGACATGGCACTATCACAATGACTTCACCTGCCTCCTTTCCAAACCCCCTTAAAGCCTTTTTCATTCATTTTATTCTCATTTCCTCTGAATATTTGCTCAACACTTTTTAAATGGATTTGCTTTCACAGTGACTACACCTTTTGTGTGCAAACATTTCAATATCCACCTTGTCCTGTTGGGAATATTTACAGAAAGGGAATTTTTGAGTCACTATGCAAATATTGGAAGAGTGAATTTAAATTCAAGGCATAGATATTTGGGGTAGAACTGCTACTGGGATTATCTGTAGAAGGCAAAGGAAAAAATTGCTCACAATCATTTCAAAAAGTCACTGATAAACTTTAATTCTGCTCCCACCACTTATTTCCTTTTTGTGGTCAGTGCTGACTTTTACATATATTTTCAGCTTCTTGAACAATTACAATGACATGCTTTCCTGGTGTGTTTCTGTGTCGCTCAAGCAATCAGATTTGTACCACACACCAATACTTTTAGTTCCACCAGTTATCTTAGCCAAGAACATTGCATGCAGCAGATCCAGGCAGTTCCTACTAACCAGTGTGATTTAGGGCTGAAAGGGAACCTAAAGCTCATCTCCATCCAACTCCCTACCATGGGCAAGGACAGCTTCCACTAGACCAGGATGCTCCAAATCCCACCCAGCCTGGTTCTGATGGCCTTCACCTCATCCCTTGTCTCTCCTTCCTCCCCTTCCCAGCAGCAGGCACTCCCCTAACATGAATACACTTATTTATTCCAAGAGAACAATTAATAGAAAGGTAAAAGCTGACAGCAGAGTGAGGAATGTCGGGAGTTCCTTTGTTAGAATTGCACAGCTGGTTAGAGGTTACTAAGCTGATCAGAACAGATTTATCTCAGGTGGTAGAAGCAGCTGAGTTATCTTAGTGATGAAATCCAGGCAGGATAATTAATTTTTTCTTTCAGACTTTATAGAGCTTGGGGCCTCTAGTAACCAGGCTGGGGTGTTTACAGTGAAATAAAGCACAACTGCATGGTGAGGCTGTTGCTGGAGGTGGTTTGCTTGCTTTAGCAACTGCAAGGTGGTTCCTAAACCAGAAACCAAATGCCACAATTTCCATTCCCTGGACTGCTACCCTGTCTCCTGAGAAGGATATCACACTTCATTTCTGGCTCTTCCTCATATGCCATACACTCAGCCTTGAGCCCAGGAGTTCGTGTCAGAATTATAGCAAGCCCAACAACACTGTTCATTATTAGTCAGCAATGACACCTTTTCTCCAAACATTAAATCTACAGGGCAAATCAAGATTTTTCTCCTTTTTTTTTTTTTTTTTTTTTTTTTATGGTTAAGAGAAGGGTGTTTCAGGTAGACAANATGGCATTTATAATGATCTGAGATGAGGAAAGGTTAGCAGAGTTGAATCCAATATGAAGTAGCTGGAAAAATGTTCACACTTTTTTCCTGTTTTTGCAACATTTTAAGGATGTGTTGACAAATATGCCAAAAATCACTCAGGAATCCGAAATACTTTATTAAATGTTTTCTTTTTTCAATTTAAAGCATTTCCATTTTAAAAATTCTTTATATTTTAAAATAATATTTTATATATTAAAATAATAATTTTGCAGTTAAAATAAAATCCAAACCTCATATCAGACTAAAATCATTTATTTTGTAATAATGGCAGATATTTTAGGAAACTGTTCTTTATCTCAGTTGGGGTTTTTTTGTCTTTTCATTATTTAAATTTTTAAAATATTCTATTTCTTTTCCAAAGAGAAGAGAAAGTATTGATTATGATAGGCTATACTGACAAATCACCTCTTTCCCAACATATTAACATTGGTTAAAATAAAGAGAATATCGATAAAGGAAGATGTCACAGATGTTTTTTAGGACATGCTCTTGGTTAGAGGTCTTTTTAAGAGAAAAACATCATTCAGAGAATATCTGTGCTTTTAGTTATGAGAGAAGGAAAATTTAGAAAACGTAATTTTTAAGTGGTATTACTTGTTGAACTGAAAAAAAGTCATCATTATGATTAGACAAATTCTTTTTTTTGTTGTTTGATTGATATATAAATAATAAGGTGGTATACCAACAACAGAATTTTTCTTTCTGATTCACCTTATTGATAATTTAGGCTGATGGCAGTGGCAACTCACTGATGGTTTTGAAGGGAGCCTACAAGAAAGAGAGAGAGAGATTACATACAAGGGCCTGAAGTTGCAGGGGTACAAGGAATGGCTTTACACTGATGGATTTAGATGGGATATTGGGAAGAAATTCCTGGCTGTGAGGGTGGTGAGGCTCTGGCACAGGGTGCCCAGAGCAGTTGTGAATTCCTGGAAGTGTCCAGGGCCAGGCTGGACAGGGCTGGAACAGCCTGGGACAGTGGAAGATGTCCCTGCCCAAGGCAGTGGGATGAAAGGAGAAGAGCTTTAAGGTCCCTTCTAACCCAAACCTGTCTGAGATTCTGTGATTTAGCCATGTAATTAGTGGGATGTCACCCCCCAGGAGTCAGTGCAGTGCGTGGGTGTGACTGGAGTGACAGACATCCTCTCCCACAGCCCCAGCTTCCCTGCTCAGCTGAGGGAAAATCAGCACGGCTGCAATCAGGGGATGACTGTCTGCAAGAGCTGAAGGTTTAGCTGCCAAAACACCCTTGGTGAAGGAGAAACACTTTACTAAAGTGCCTTGGGATTAACATGCAGATTAGGGTGAAAGAATAAAAGGGGTTGCAGCACATAATCATAGAGTCTTAGAGTGGTTTGGTTTAGAAGGCACCTAAAAGATCATCTAATTCCAAACACCCCCACCATGGGCAAGGGGTGCCACCCACTACATTAGAGCCCCATAATTCTACTGTCCATCTCTTTATGTATTTAAAAATTCAATTAAGACTGAAGTTCTGAAATTACAGAATGTGTCAGAAAAGAGAAAACGAGGATGAAATGGAACAGCAGACAAGAGCTGACCAGTCTCATTTCCCTGGGCAGGGTGAAGAATGAACACAGAGTGTAACTGCTGCCATGTCACTGGGGTTTCAAAATCCATGCCTTCTGTTAGCACTGGGAAGATTTCAGGCAGATAGGAAGCGATATATCTCCGTGAAATGCTTTAAATGTTGAATGTGATCGCTATCTTGGCAATGTCCTTTTGAAAGTCTGAGATCTAGTGTTCTGGATGTGCAAAGGAATACATTTCAGACTTCTGCATTTCAGATTCTCTCTGAACAAAAAAAAAAAAAAAAGTTCCTGTTTGAATATGCATTCTGCATACTGTGCCTCAGACACAGGGTATTAGCAGCAGTGCCAGTGATTCTGTTATCCCTTTTGGTGGTGGGACATTTTTTTTCTTTTTCGCTTTTTTTCTCTTCCCACAACTGTTTTCCAAAAAAGGAAGAGGGAGAGAGGGTGTATTTCCAAAACCAATCTCTCAGCTTCTTTATTTTTATACAGTCTCCCCTCCCCACCCAAAATACACTGAATAGTCCTTTATGTAACTTCAATTAAAAAAAAAATTACAGCTGCTCCTCTGAAGCCATCCAAATCTAATTAACTACAGAAGCCAAAGTTATATTAAGCTTCTCACTTTCTTGGTCTTACCATCTCCATTCATACCTTCTTTTCAATGTGTTCACAAAAAAAGGAATTTCTAATAATTGTATCTATAGTCTTGGAAAAAGAAAGCCACTAATCAGGAGGCCTGTGAAAGAGGAGAGATCGGAGCCTCGCTTGAACTTGGCAGTCTGGCCCCAAAAAACCTGCAGACAAAAGGGGTGAAGGGAACTGAAGAGCTTAGCCCTAGGTCTAAGGAAGCTGGTGAGAATTTGTTCAGCCTCTGAATAGAGATCTTCATTTCAGCCCTAAATTGTGCCTGCACAGACTCATTGAAATGCCTTCTCTGAAGGAAGAGGGGGTGGGAGGCACGGGAGAGAGAAGGGAAGAAAAGTTTGTTGAATATAAATGAGGTTACGTGTGGCTGAAGAGCGAGATAGAAGCTCTGCAGAGATTTATTCCTGACTGACATACAGTAACACAAAGGCAATAAAGTGTGTCCTTGGCAAGTGGCGTTAGGAAGCAGTAAACTTTAATCTTCAGAGAGCTGAGATGATGCTACCCACCTCACTGGAAAATACTTTCTCATTTGTGGAGCGTGTTATTTAAAATGTGTTTAGCCAGTTTAAAGAAGATATAACGAGCCATCTTGCCATGCCATGACCTTGTGATTCAGGCAGTCTGCAGAACCACAGGACCAGAATAAAGACCCTCGACATTTTCTCACCAGGAGACTCAGCAGTCTTCCTTCACCTTGTGTCTCATCCAGGGAAAACTTCAGAGTCTTGAATGGGATTGAATCTCAGATGAGTTTTGTTCAAGGGCCTTTTATATTTCTTAGCTAGCAAAAGATGTATATTCAGTCTGCCAGTCTGGTACTGGTTATTCATATTAATCTCTTCACTTTTATTCACATATCCTGATGCAAGCAGCCCTGAAACTGCAGCATTAGTCAGTAAAAGCAAAGGAACAGAAGCCTGACCATTAAATAAAAGTATTTTCTGCTGCACAGCAGACAGAGTACATTCAAATTAGTGTCATTAAGATACAAAAATGTGGACAGTGCATGAAAACCCTTAAGGAAACATCACCTGTCCTGATCCCAACAATAGAAGATTTGGAAAACATTTAAAGAGAGTTAATTTTCTTGAAGTTCTGACTGAATTTATTGTAAATTTTCTGTTTGCCCACTGCATATTAACAATTGGGAAACAGGATAAGCTGTTCCCAGCTCCTTGGACTCGTGGTCTGAGACTCTGGCAAAAGGCTGAGATTTGATTACCAAAGGTGGGACAGGAAATGCCAACCAGTACAGGCTGCTTTCTAAGAAGGAGTAAAGTCACTTCACCAACTTGTACTGCTCTTCAGAGGTTGGATAAACCATGCCTTGGTAAAATGAAGAGTAGCCTTGCATTCAGTCTCTACAAAGAGCATTTACTGGCCATTAATCCAAGGCACAGCCCTGAAGATCTTCTTTCCCTGCTCTGGACTCAAAAACATCACATTGCTCAAGGCTTAGAGCAGCTTCCCAGTTGGTCTCATTCTGTACAGTCACTCACTGGATAAATGGGAAGTTATTTTTACTTCGCAGCTTAAACAAAAAAAGTAAACATTTTGTGAGGTTTATATACTGTTTGCTATGTCTTTGAAAAGAAATTTCAACTTTCCCTCACCACTCGCCTTGGATCTGTTTTTAGCTCATCTGTATCTGGATTTTCTGCAATGTTACTAAGGACATTTACAACAGATACAAATTTCATTACTGGGCTGTAATTGCATTTGTTTTGCCCTGCTTTGATGTTAAATATAAAGAACCCCCAGGCTATCCCATCTAGCACTGGCCTGTTGGAGAAGGCTCCTGCTAGGGGAAGGCAGGGTGCTGTATTTAGCCTGATCTGGAGAGGTGATGTTTATCAGACAGCTGAACAAGCTCCTAAATGAAAGAAGGCACCATCCAAGGGCTCGTGTACCAAATCCAGCCCTGGAATACATATAAACACTAAATAATTAACTTTGCATGTGGGAAAATGAGGGCATTTCATTTAAAAGCAGATTAAATGGAGAAGCACAGTTCCTATTTGGTGGAATCACCATTCCTGAAAACGTTCAAGAAACATGCAGGTGTGATGCTTAGGGAACATGGTTTAGTGGTGGATCTGGCAATTCTCTGCTAGTGGTTGGACTTAATAGTCTTAGGGGGTCTTTTCCAATCTTAATTATTCTATGATTTTTATTTCTTATTATTTTAATGAGGGCCTTTCTTATTTTAACAGGAAGAAATTTTTTATTCTCTCATCCATCACCTTCCTCTAGGACAATCCCACACAACATCCTGGTTATGAATGTCATTTACACCAAATCCATAAAAACATGAATATAAGGAAAACTTTTAACCCTTTTCTCTTAATCTTTACGTCAAGACGTTTTTCCCATTCAAACTTACAAAAAACTAGACAGTCTCTTAAATAGGGGGAAAAAAAGAAAGACTTGAACACATCTTTCAGAGGTATCCCAGAGGTATATCAAAGTGCCAAGGAGGGAAAAAAGGTGTTAAAAGTAGAACAGAAGGAGCATGAACATCAACAGTGCCCTGCACAGACTGCAAAGATGATACAGCCTTCATCTTCCTTTTCCCAGGGAGATGGACTGGCATGAAATCTGTAGCAGAATGGAGCACATAAAACTGTGCTTATCTTTTCCTGTTTATAAGTTGCATGATGCATTCAATTTTATGAGCACTGGCCTTGTAAGCACAAGGACTTCCTAATCTGTAACCATTTGATTTATCTGGGCCAGGCTTGTTAAATCAAATTAGGCCCCATGATAAAATAGCAGTAAAAATGTTGTTCTGGTGTGTAGGGGTGGGGGGAAGTGTTTCATGTCTGCAGGGCAGTGGAGGAAAATTGTGTTACTTGGAAGCCCATTTAGCTCAGGGGCCTTGCAGCTTTACATAAAAAACATGGGGTTTTGGGGCTGTGCCTCAGCAGTGAAGGAGTTAAAGTGGGTACTTGCTCTGTTCCCATCCTTTTCTCCAGCATGACCACCAGACACTCTTCTTCTGGCTTTAACTAAAGCAGCTGTTTTATTATGCCCCCAGATTCCACCACATGTTTCAATGTGTACACCAATAAGTTTTGAATACATCAAACACACTTTTTATTAGTATTACTTGCAAGTATGAAGTTACTACCAAGCTAGTAAATATTTTGTCTCAGACCACACTAAGTTCGAGCCTGACTCTCGGTTTTACCACTTCAGGTGGGTGGTCTCTCTTTCTCACTCATGGGGAGAAGTAGGAATATCCATGGATGGCAATGGCATTGTTGCAGCTGGAAATGTTGCATGTTGTCCGTGGCCTAGTCATCTTTCCTGTCTTCTCCCTACATTCATGCTCTCAAGCACCTTGAACACAAAATGAATGAGACTTAAGGACAAGTTCCCCTGGAGAGGGACTTTTGACAAGGATGTGTAGTTATAGGACAAGAGGAAATAGTTTTACATTGACAGAGGGCAAGGTTAGGTTGGATATTGGGAAGGAATTCATCCTTGTGAGGCTGGGGGGGCCTGGCACAGGGCACCCAGAGGAGTTCTGACTCCCACATCCCTGGAAATGTCCAAGGCCAGATTGGATGGGGCTTGGAGCAACCTGGGACAGTGGAAGGTGTCCCTGCCCACGACAGCAGAGGTGAAATTAGATGGTCTTTTATGTCCCTTCTAACCTTAACCGTTCTGTGATGAATCTGTGACTTCTATGACTTCCCAACTAAAGAAAATAATGGGAAATTAGGAGTGACAGCTCTGTAACCTGCCTGACTCCTGCTCCCCAGCAGAGCCAGGCCATCACAATGCTCACTAGGAGCTGAGCACACTCTGTGGTTTGTCTGACCCCAGCACTGTGGCTGCTACATTCATGGGCTGCCTGGCAGTGGTGAGTGGTGCTTGGTCTGGATGGCTCTTTGCTCTCTGTGTCCCATGGGAGCTTCTCTGCCCTCTGCACACAGCCTCAAGATCCTTTCTAGGTGATGCAGGAGCCCTGTGGCAGCTCAGGACCCACCAGTACCCCCGTGTTCCTGTCCTGCTGCATTATTTCTATTCCCCCCTGCAGCTGCCATCACAGAAGAGATTGTGACTGCAGCTCATTCCCGTTATCTTTCACATGCTGATAAGTTGAATAAAATATAATTTCCTCAGCCACTCAGTATGTCTTTGTGACTCTGATTTCTGAGAGGAAGCAAAAGGCTTCCCATCAACCCAGACCAATCCTCGCCGAGGAGGAGTTTGACTCCTGTGCCTGATTGTATGTAAGGTCATTTCAATCACAGCCTCTGCCCAAGGACACACAGGCTCAGGGAGAACCAAGTGGCCTCAATTTCAATTCTGCTTTGAATGCAAGTCCAATTTGATTCTCGGCGGTGCTTAATTAGGGTGCATCATTGCCAGGACTTGTGGTTTTATGCTGAAATACTCTAGGCATCAAGAAAGAGTTGTGCAAACATTCTCTGGCCCTGACCTTCAGGATGCTTTCCTGTGGTCCTCATAAGAAAGCCTTGTATCTAGCCTCCCATTACCATTTTATTTTGCATCCCTCCATCTGCAAAAGCCTTTCCTTATGTCTCCCAGCACCTTCAATCAGCTTTCCTGTTATTTAGAAATCTCACAGTGAGGAATAGTTTGAGACTTCTGCAGATCCAACCAGCAAGAGATAAACAGGAACAAGTTAAGTTGCAATTGCCATTCTCCTGATGTATTGTCTTTGGAGAGGGAGGATTTGAGCCAAAACCTCTGGAACAGAGTACTCAACACTGGCAATTTGGCTATCTGAGATGATGGAAAATGTGGAGCTGAGTGCAGGAAGCTCTGTCAGCAGTATTTCCCAATTTTAGATGCAGCATGAAGAACTGAAAAGTCTCAGTAGCTACAGTCACAATGAACATCACAGAACTGCCCTGGTATCCCCTGGGCAGTCATGAAGACCTCAAAGCTGAAACACAGTCCAGGGTGAACCCTAGGAGGTGCTCAGCATCCCCTTACCTCTCCTGGCAATGCCATTTCAACATATTTAATGTTCCTCCTAGCCCAAACCAGCGTGTCAGCCTGTGATTTCAGGTGCTAGCACCTCATAAGAAGGTGCATGTATTATTCACCAGCCATTTGTAAAATGCAAAGGCTCATTTCACAGCTTTTCTACACTCTTCCTGAGTGACCTTGCTGAGTCTCAAAAAGTGGTATCCATCTCAGTCATCTGCAGCCACACAGCATTATGGATAGAATTCTATAAAACATCAGTGGTCTACCTTTATAAACAGTAAACAGGAACATATATATTCAAAGGGTAACTCACCTGGTCTATCTTAGATAAGTCATGTGCCTCAGTTCCTCATTTTCCACCTGTAAAACAGGGATGGTAGCAGTGCCCCACCTTCCTGGAAATTCTGTGAGAGAGGGTTAAAATACTTGGATAATACAGTTCTGATGTTATGGAAACATCAACAGCCTGAAGTCATTGGGGAAAGAGGATATTCAGCTGATTAGCACATCCAAAGAGAGAAATTTTTGTCCTAGTTAATTATGGTGTTACTAAATTTCTGAGCACAGCATCTGGAATTTTGAAATATTTCTCCCTGAGAATCAGTGGCTGGGGTTTTTGGGGCTGTTGTTTTGTTTTTCCCCAGTGTAGTTAGAGCAATGATGGCTTTAGATAAATTAGACATTCAGAGAGATTTGAGGCAAGTTGGGACTGATAGAGATAAAGTAAATCAAGTCACCAGTACCATCTGCTCTGTGGGAGAGGAGGCTGGGGACATCTTCCTCTCTTTTCAGTTAACAGATGCAGGAGATGGTGAAAAGGTCAGAGATAAATGTAGTGCTCACCTCATGCCACATATTCACAGGGGCTGGACTAAAGAGAGGCCAGAAAAACTCGTGTGTACTTTCAACCTTTCACTGCAGGCAGTAAAGAGCATTACAGAGATGGAAAGGACATACTATTTTTGTGCAAAGCCTGGAGACAGTCACTGTAGCAGAGTGGGACCAAAATAATAAAAACCCCAACCAAAAAAATAATTTCCCTTCATGCTTTCATCCTCCCTGTCTCTCCCACACCCCTTCCCCTCTCTTGCCTTGCAGAAGCTATAAATCTAGGCCATCAGAGAGAAGCTGGAGCAGCAGCGTATTATCTTGAGAAATCACTCCCAGAAGGGAGCAGAAAGTTCACAAGTGGAGTGCCAAAAAAGGAGAAATCGCAGCGCTATCATTGGATCCGGCTGCGGCTGGAAGGCGTCCAAGCTCCTCGCACTGCTGACATCCCTGTGCATAATCAGAAATTCCTTTCAATTATGTGGGAAAAGGAGCTTCGCATTGTCAGCCCAAATAGCCCCGTGAAGAAGCAGGCTGCCACAGCATCGCCGTAGAAGGTCATGGTGGAGCAGCATCCAGGCGCGGCGCGCAGAGGGAGGGGAGGCAGCGCTTCTGTGCCACCCTGCCCTTCCATTAGCACGCCTAATCTGAGGGCCCCTCAGTGCTTCACAGGCACCACTCGACTAAAGCTGGTGGGAAATATGTAGGTACTGTTAGACCAGTGTGAGGGACAGCATGGGGGAAATCCCCGCTGTGAGGTGCAAGCTGCCCTTGAGTGCTGAGAGGTTTCTTCAGCCCCAAGCCCCTTCTTGGTAGATGCTTCTCACCACAGCAGGCAAGAGGCAGCGCCTTCCTCTGAGGTGTGTGACCTGGTATAGCAGGGACTCAGCACAAAGCTTGGGAAGCCCTCTGCGTGGACATGTACCCCACAGGAAGACCAAAAGCACAGTCTTAAATCTCAGTGCTCAAACAGCCCAGCCACTGTGGTGTCTGGGTTTCACAGAGCCCTGCTTCAAATGTAAATCTCAGAGGTGTCTGAGAGGAGATGTCAAATTTATGGAAATGCTGCATGTTTTTCATTATGGCTCCTGAGTGTGTTTACTGAGATGTGGAAAGATGTCCGTTTTCCAGCAAATGGATTCTCTGCCTTTTTCCCAATCTTTTTTGCCAATTTATATCCATTAATAGATTTAGTGGGCAGCCTGACAAAGTTAGGCAGCTGCATGCTGTTTTCCTGCTAGCTACAAGGGTGTTACAAGAGGTTATTTTAGCCTAATGAACTTACTATCCCCAGACTCCCCCTCTGTTGTCAGTAAAGAGAAATGGTTTCCATCAGGAGGAAGGAGAACTTGATTTGGATGCTGTGAACCATCTTGTGAAGTCTTTTTCCTCTTGCTGGCAGTGGAAGGAGCCTAGGGAGAGCTGTCCATTAGGCAAAAGGTGGTTATTCTCCCTAATTTGCTCCACATACTGGTTGGGGATATTACTACCATATGACTTTTTGCCATCTAACTTAGGTACTCTGAGTCACTCCCTGGAAGCAACTATTCCTTGGCCTATACAGAAAATTTAGCCTGTGACTCACACCTAAAATACATACTCCAAATAGTCTCTAATAGGTGGTGTGAATGGCTGCTATTGTCTGTCTCAGTGGTGAGATCCCCACTCCGGGGACCATTGTTTCAGTGTTTGCACAGCGCTCAGCACAATGGAACATTTTAATTGCCTCCCCATACACCCGCTTGTCTCCAAGAGTGCATTTTTCATAACAGTAATGAACTATCATGAAGCTTCCTTCTCACAAAAGAATGGGAGGGAAAGGAGCGAGCATAGTGTTCTGGTGCTGGGCCAAATAACTGAAACCAGGACACTGCACCATTTAGAGACCTCAGATCTAGCCTAATAGGTGTCCAGACCTGTGAATTACACAGCCAGTCACTCGTCAAAACTAGTTTCAGGGTCCTAAGTCGTTTGGGGTTGTGTGTGTTTGTGTGTTGGCCCTAGTGATTGAAGAAACGGGGTCATTTGGTGAGAGTAGCTGGGCTGCAAAGCTCTTTAAACAACTAGGAATGAAGAAAAACCACCAACAGCAGGAGCAGAAATTGCACCAAAGCCTAACTGGGCCTTGAGAACTCTCTGCCCTGGATTTTAACTCTGCAAGGTGCAAGCAGCCTTGAGAGCAGGACAAAGGAGGGTGTGGGAGGTGAGGGGAGGGGATGGCCCGCGTTGGCTCTGCCAGTCCTGCACCCTGGCCCAGTGAAGGACCTCTTCACTCCACAGGGTTGTCATTCCAGCATCTTTCACCAGCCCTGTCATTATTTTGAATGAATAAATACACAGGAGACTAGCTGCACACTGGAATGTCTGGAATGCCAACGCAGAACTCAGCTAATAATGGTTCTATAGTGTAAATCAGCAGCATAGCGGGTCCCGGTTTCACTTGGCTGTGCTCCATGAATAGCAGAAGCGACATTGAGTAACAGTGAATTGAAAATCAGTTTAAAAAGAGGAAGAGGATAAACCCTGAAAATACTCTCTGCTATGGTGTGAACTATTTTTAAAAGCTGAGAATTAAGTCTTTAAGTGATTAACTCAGGGAAAGTATCTTGTTCTGTGAAGTAGTCACATAACTCTGGCAAGGAATATCTCTGGAGTGAGTTGGTCCCAAGGAAAGAAGTTAATGAAAGCGGTTTTTCTTCAGTCTTACATGACCTAGGATTGACCCAAAAGAATCATAGTCATTGGGGAAAACACTGGGTGCTGCTAGAATTAATTTAGAACATGACCTCTGATTGGAGTTCCTACTAGCACAAGGAGACAGCTGTTGACTCGCATTAAGCGGCTGGCAGATTGGTTCCTCTTTTTTGTTTTTTTTCTGTTTTTTTTTTTTTAAACTGTGCTACATATCTGCATCTAACAAGAACTTAGCAGAGAACTGGGGAACATCTTTTTTAATGACCATTCTGCGTGCCTCTATGAGTGCATTCGTAATGGGCTACTTGCTGTGAAGTTTTTGAGATGTTGCTGACAGAGCTTCTCTGGCTACGAGCGTGAAAAAAAAAAATTAAAAAAAATCAAATGTACCCAGCCAATGCATCTTTGCCAATAAAATCTTGCTGTAGACACAGCTATGCTGCTCGATGAGGTTTTCATAACTGTGTTGGCAGGATGCTGGCCTCTGAGGGCTGTCACATTGTCCCTGCTAGAAGAGGGCACTGTACTATGAAAGCAATGGAGCAAAGCCACCCGAGGAGGATATTTCTCAAGGCTGGCATAATTTTACTCCATTTCAGCTACTAAAAATCACAGAAAACACAAAATGTTTTGGGTTGGAGTGGACCTTAAACATCACCTCATTCCAAACCTCTTCCACCAGACCAGGTTACTCCAAGCCCCATCCAACCTGGCCTTGGGATATTCCCAGGGATGGGACAGCCGCAGTTTCTGTGAGAGACCTGTGCCAGAGTCTCATACAAGCTAACATAATTTGAGAGCATCCCAAAAATCACACAATTACATCAGGAATATCTCCATGAGCTGCTCATCTCTTTTGCCAGGAGCTAGTGGTAGAGAGGTTTTGCCCAGGCTGAAAATTTAGGATTTATAAGAGATTTTTTAGCAGTGATTCAGAGAGGGGGAACGAAACACTGTGAGAAAATTGAAGGTTGTAGCTGGAACATTGTAACAAGAGTCCTGAGGAAAATTAAGTCCCAAGTATACTGTGTGGCTACCTATAGGCATAAAGAGCTGTAAAATGTGTGTGTAATTGTAAATACGCTGCCTTAATGGGCTGTGCACCTGCTCATAAGTGCTGCTGTGCATGGAAGATGTGCCTCCTGTGCCACAGCAGTGAGTTGGCTAGTGCTAAAGCCGTGAGGCTACCAGGATTGCTGGCAGGTGTTCGGGGTGCAGAGCATGAAGCAGAGACACAGGCAGTGCACACAAGCAGAAGAGTGTACTACCCATGGAAAGTAAAAAAAAAAAAAATACAAGTATGAGCTGGATCAGTCATTTCCATCTCAAAGAGGATGGGAGGGAGAAGTCTGTCTCTTGAAGTAGCTGCAAGCAAGAGGGTGGAAAAA
This sequence comes from Thryothorus ludovicianus, assembly GCA_013397245.1. Lineage (NCBI taxonomy): Eukaryota > Metazoa > Chordata > Aves > Passeriformes > Certhiidae > Thryothorus > Thryothorus ludovicianus. The sequence goes on from VZTB01018170.1 coordinate 436,904, forward strand.
GAGTCTCAGAAGAGGGAACCTTCTGCAGAGATCACAGCAAACCCTACGGCTTTTGCACTACTCTGTCCCTTGGAAATTCAGCCAGACAGGAAAAATACCTCAAATGAGGAGTGACTGAAGAGCGTCAGGTAATCCCAGGAAACACCCTGGCAGGTCTTGTCTGCTCAGCAGGTATCCCCCTGTTAGGAGGTCCTCCTGAAATTCCAGGGAGCAGGGCTTTCTTAAATTCTGGGCTGGCACTCTGTGGCAGGCAAAGGAAGTGAAATGCTGCTTGCATGGATGGCAAATACATTCACAAGAAGGAAATCTAGTCAAATTTAGCAGCCTGAAGGGGTAAGATTTTACTACTGCTCATAAAACTGCATGGGAGGCACAGCTCAGAGTGACAAAAATGGTTCACTACCTGGGTATATACAATGTGGACAAGAGCACAGGCTGCCAGAGCTTTCACCAGCTCTTGGCAGAGACATTGTTCTGCCAAGGAGAGACTGCAAGGAGTACAGCTGTGCATGCCCCTGGCAGAACAAGCCACTCAGTTACAGGCTTTCCTCTCTTTCTTTTCATTACTCAGCATTGCATGTGAACTGCAAGATGCTGCAGCAGCTGATTCCACACTCAGGGCCAGACAGCTCCCCACGCTAGAGTGCAAAGAGGCACTAAAAACTGGTTCCAAATCTAAACGTTCCTGAGATTTTTGGGTCAAAGGCCTCTTTTACTAAATGAGTTACTAGTCCTCATTTGCTCAGAACTTTGCCAAAGCTTTCATGTGGCCTGATTCCTGAGTGTTTAACATCAACCAGTGACCTGTGACCACAGGAGACACCACATTTCTTTTAATGTGCCCTTTCCCACATCAGGTTCTCTTCTAAAACTATTGTGCTGGCTCTGTCCACGGCAGCAGCAGATGCAGCCCAAGGGTGCTGAGCTGCCAAGTTGCTGTTTGTATTTTAACTTCTCTGTCCCCTGGGCTCTCCCTGACCAGGTGTTTTCAAGATGAGGTGGTTAAAATGTCATTTTCCACAGGAAAATGTGGAGCAAGACAGTCCAGTAGCTAACAGGCTGTCCCAAGACCCTCCAAACTGGGTCCTGTTCCCATCTCCCTCTGAGAGCAGCTGTTCCAGCAGCTGCGCAAGTCACTCCACATTTGTTTTCTCTCCCACCCTTTATTTGTCTCTCCTATTTAGACTACAAGCCCTTTAGGGCAGGGGCTGTCTCTAAGTACGAGTTTATGCCATTGAGAGCACAATGAAGCCTTGATCTCAGCTGGGGATCCTCCACATTATTTGGGCTCCAGCAATAACTGAGTTTTCCTCTCCCTGGGACTGCACCAGTCTGATGGGAAACTCTGGTGGGGGAACGGGGTAGTGTGGGCATAGTCAAAGAGCCCCTTGTCTCCAGTGATCAGGGAATAAAATATATTCAACAATTTTAAGTGTCCATGGCTCCCAGCCCCCTGAAGCATGACAGGCCATGCTCAGCACATACAAATTACCACTGCATGCCAGAACCCAATGTCCCTTCATTAGTCAGTGTGGGAACAAGCAGCTGGAGTTGTATTTTCTGTGTTACACATGTTCAATTAGCTGACAATCATGGTGTCAGTAGAAATAGACATAGATACACATGTTACAAGTGGCCATGTTTTAAATTAGCACCATATAATTTTCAATGGTTTAGAGGCATGATGGACTTTCCATATGAGAAGCTGCAAAGACTTGGATTATTTAACTTGGAAAGAAGGATAATTACATGGGCTTAATTGGCCTATTTAAGATGATGAATAGCGTAAGAAAAGCTGATCATTCCTTCTCTTTACACTCCACAGTAATATGAGAACTGGGGCTCATATGTTAAAATAAATGGTAGGTAAATTTTAAACAAATAAAGGAAATACCCTACAGCACAGCCTGCTTGTGGAACTCATTGCTCTGCAGCATTCGACTTGAGGATGGATTTTAAACCAGGTGAGAAAATTTAACATTTAGAGAACATGATCAAAATCCTGTGCTCACAGCTGGACACACGATGCTGGTTTTAGGAGCCCTGGCAAAGCCAGGTTCTTCATCCTGCCAGTCCCTATATTTGCCTGCTGTGACCCTGGTAGTGTGGCTGGACCATTGGCTGGTGAGGAATGAGGAAAAATGTTGTTGAGTAATTTAGTCTTGTGCATATCCTGGGTAACCAGGTCTCTCATCTCCTTCCAGAGAGGGTTCGTATCTTTCCTGCTCCTCCTTTTACCATTGGCATACCTATAGATGTTTTTCCCGTTGCCTTTGTCACCCCTGGCCAGATTTAATTCTCTCATGGCATTATCTTTCCTTTGTCTTTTCTATTATCCTCCCTGATTGCCTGGACAATGTCCCTGTGTTCCTCCCAGGCTGTCTATCCTTACCTTCATCCCCCACAGGCCTTCTCCTTGTGTTTGAGTTCACCCTGAAGCTCCTTGTTCACCCACACAGGCCTCCTGGTAATTTTATCTGGCTTCCTACTCACTGGAATTCATGGCTTCTGAGCTTGGAGGAGGCAATCCTGGGTTTCCTGAGCCTCTCTTCCCTCCAGGACTCCATCCCCCAGCACTCTAGCAACCAGTTTCCTGAAGGGGCCAAAGTCTGCTCTCCTGAAGTCCAGGGCACAAAGTTTGATGTGTGCCATCCTCATTTCCCCAGGGATCTGGAATTCTATCATTCCATGGTTGCCACAGCCCAGGCTGCTCTTGAGCTTCACATTCCCCACCAGCCCCTGCTTGCTGGTGAGAGCAAAGTCCAGCACAGCACCTCCCCAGAGACTGAGGATGACCTGATTTTTTCCTCTCTGTTAGGGGTGGCCTCTGCTTTTGGCAGCAAGTCTTAACAAATCAGTGATTTTATCAACCATCTCACATTCTGTTTTAATGTCCCTGGTGAGTCTCCTGCTTAGGTTTTGTTTTAGTTTAGTTCTGTTTTAGTTAAGGAAATCTCATTGTCACCAAAATCCTAAATTCTTGGTGAAAAATAAACTCCCCATCAGAAGCAATCAGATGGAAGGAATATGAGCATATTGTAAAAATTTCTTTTTGAGATGAATGGAGAAAGTACAAAATATTTGCACTTTGAAATCTCTTCAGACGTCTTAAACAGCCAAGACACAGTTGCAGCAAGTGGGAATGCTTGGGAAAATTTATGCTTCTAATCATAAAGATCCATCCTGAAAAGACACATTATAATATCTTTAAACTTCATTTGCTTTCAAATATTTTAAAAAAAAGCTTGACTTGTGCCAAAAAAGTACAGCCATACAAAAATAGGATTGCTGTGTCAAGTAAGAACAGATTTTCACAGGTGAATACACAGAACTTTCCCAACTGACAGAAACAAAATTATCTGTTTTGTTCTGCTAGTTTTGCAGACCTGAAATCCAAACAGGATTTTTCACTCTGTCTTCCTTTCTGTGTATCTCAAGCCATTTTATTTCCCCTCAATATTTCTTAGCTGATTCCATTTGGTCTAGACACAGCTCATTTCAGCCAACCTGAGGCAAAATCACTGTGCGTGCGGAGCAGAGACTTCAAGACCAGAGCACCATTAACATCCACAGTGGAAAAAAGGAATAATTCATTTATTACAACATTCAAGTGACTCTTGAAGGTGATCCAGTAAAGGAAAGCGAGAAAATGCTAGACGTGTAACCACTAAAAACTCAACACAGAAGCAGGTACCTGTATGAGGCTGGTGGCCTGGATAGGAAACTCTGCAAAATGATGCACAGCTGTGTCTGGTGAAGTGAGGGCATGCAGGATACACAAGGCAGTGCTGGAGGAGGAAGTTTGGGCTTTTTGACCTGTCTCCTCTAAATTCATCCTTGTAAAGCCTCTGAACACTATACGTGTTTCAGAAATGGAAATCAGCATCTCTCTCTCTTCCCCTGTGTTGGTATGTTAGAATTTCTTGTCACATCTTGTATAGATTCTGCAGATCAAAAAGATGTCCTGGTCCCTGTGGGGAGGAGGAATAAAAGGCACAGGTGAACAGAAGAGATATGAAAGCTGTGGTTGTGGTTCTCCTTTACCTTTAACTCCACATCTTGGTAAGACCTTTTTAAAGCATGTATTCCTGAGTATTACTGGGTTTTTTTATTTGAATTGCTTCTCTTTTGACATCAACATTTGGTACCAGATTGTAGGAATGCCCAAATGTCTGATGGTGGGATTTTTATGGCTGCTTAAGGTTAGTTAAAACAAACATTTGTATTATTCAAGAAAGTGAAATCCATAATTTAGGCATTCTCAAGCTCATTAATAGAGTTATTAGATTGACTAGAATTGATTAGAGATACATTTTTTATTATAATTTACTGAGTGTTTAGGAGACTTAAAATTTGAGGAAGATGGAGTCAGGAAAAATTCTGGATGGAAACAATCTGCCCAGTATCCCTCCCACTGACTAAGTCAACTGGGTTGTGTGTAGAATTTATTTCTTTGCCCCAAACAAGCTGAACTCCATCTCTCTTCTCTCAGCAACAGGAGAATAGAGATTTTACTCTTTTTCCTCTCCTTCTTCTTTGACTCCCTGTTTTCAGCCACGCAAAAAGGAACTCTCTCCTCTTCTTAGGCTGTGCTTTAGGATGATGGGTGAGGCACTCTACATCCCCTTTTGTGAGCACACTGATGGTCTGTGTGAGATCAGCCACTGGGCTGGGGCTGTCAGTGTAATGGATGGGGAAGAACAGTCTGTGATTAAATATATCTGTGTCTGCTATCACCCTGCAACAATCAGTATTGCAGAATGTGACACCATTTGTTTCACCATTTATAACGTAATTAAAGGTTATTTTAAAAATATAAAACTGAGAAAATATACAAAAATCACTCCAAATTTTCAGCTTAATTTCACTAGTAATTATGCTGATTTTTTAGATTTCTGTATGTTGGGATAACAGAATTATTCTGTCATATGCAATAAAAAGATATTGATTTATGGAAGCATCCTCACTTACAGTAAAAGGGTGACCTTTTCCTGTGCCTGAAAGTCCTGGTTTCCTACTTGTCATTCATTACACTTCTGAAAGTTAGTGTCTTATTTGACCTTAAATCCTTGGAAAACTCTGTGTACTTCTTTGTTGGCTCATTTTGCTTCCCCCTTGAAGCAAATCCATTAGACTCAAAGAATTACTCATTATGATCACTTCTATAAAGTGAATTTCTGGCACCAATTAGTTCAGAGATTTAGTTTTACACACTGATGAATGCAAAAAAGTTTTGGCAAAACTTGCAGTGCTTTACACACTATGCTTCATGTTTCTTATATAGAACTTGAAAAACACAAGCAATTTTAGTCAGGGATCCAAGGTCTTTGACTTAGAGATTAGCACATTATTTTTTAGGTTTAAATATGGACTAGCTAACTCACCATTTACCCTGAAAAGCTGCTATCTTGAATTTCAAATGGTAATCCCATAACAAGAACTAATTGGTTTGATAATACAGATATTCTGACTTAAAGCTAGAATGTTTTTTTCCTTTTAAATCAAAAGTCATGTAAAATATTTTGGGGTTTGTGTTGGGAGATGTATTTATATAAATATACAGACACATAACCACTGTAGAGTAGTTTCACAGGCTTTAGACTGGGTTAGACTGAAACACCTGATAAGTTATGTATTGTGCTTAAAACCATGCAAAGCATGAACTCGGGACAAAACAGATAATATTTCGTTTCAAAATGGTCAATTTAAAAAATAACATTGCTACTGGTATTGTTGGTGAGGTGCCTTGCCCAGCCCAACCCCATCAGTGGGCAAATGCCCAGTTCTGGATCAGTGCTGGATCAAGGGCTCTGCCTGCTTATAGCCTGGAAGTTCAGATTTTGTGGTGGATAAACACCTAAAATT
>VZTB01018170.1:459827-475768 GCA_013397245.1 Thryothorus ludovicianus
TTTTCTTTTTCTTTTTCTTTTTCTTTTTCTTTTTCTTTTTCTTTTTCTTTTTCTTTTTCTTTTTCTTTTTCTTTTTCTTCTTCTTTTTCTTCTTCTTTTTCTTCTTCTTCTTCTTCTTCTTCTTCTTCTTCTTCTTCTTCTTCTTCTTCTTCTTCTTTTACTTTTTTTCTTCTTCTTCTCCTTCTGCTTCTTCTTCTGCTTCTTTTCCTTTTTCCTTTTTTTTTCCTTTTTCCTTTTTTGTCTTTTTTTTAGGGATAGTCAATGCTGTAAATTAAACTGCTGGAGTTGGCTTTGTGGATTTTTGCATACACAGCAAGGATAACTCCCCATCAAATTTATGAGCATCGTGCACGGGTTGCTATGACAACCCCTCCAGCCGCTGTACACCAAATAACCTTGTCATGTGAACATTTATCACAGGCACATCAAGTGCAGCATTGCTCAGTGCAGTTCTTTGGCTAAACAGCAGGGTTTTTTCCTGAATAATAATTGGTCATGGCCTTTTCTGCTATGAGTCAAAATTAATAAACTTCTGGATTTGAAATTAACCATCGACAGGACATAATCCGAGCGCCATTCTTCATAGCTGTGGTGCTTGGAGAGAGGGAACTTTGCAAGGAGCACTGCTCCCTTCTCAGGAAAACTGTGGATTGTTGTTTTATTGCCATTATAACCTCGCAAAAACCATATATAAAATGACAGGCTATGTCTGTGTGTGCATAGAACATTTATTGGGCTGTAAATGAAATGTGAATTTTAACTATTGAATCATTTGTGGGAAATAAAGCTTATTTCTCTTTTCTTTTCTTTTTTTTTTTTTTTTAAGGAACTTCTAAAGCCAGAGCCACATTCTAATTCTTCACACCCACATTTAGTGATAATTTTAGGGGAAATTTGCAGGCTGAACACCTGGTCCTTCAGCAGACCAGTTGAAAGGATTTCTTAGGCATTTGAACTCTTCCCTGTGCACAAACGTTTTAAATAAAATACAATGATTTAACTATTTTTTCTAATTTATAATTTCCAAGGACAAGATTATGTGTGAAGGATTAGTCCAGTGTGTAAATTGCTAGAGTAATTTTTATACAATAGTATAAAAACTATACCATTGGCAAACTCAAACTCAAGCATACAAGTATATATGTATATTTTTTGTTATTCTTCCAGAAGAAATATCTTGTATGTATAGAAATTTTAGAAATCTTCCATCTCTAGTATAGCCCTTATACCTAGTGCTACCACAGGGCTTTTTGAAACACATTGTTTTAAATGCCCAAATTATTACAGGGCTTTGTAAGCAAATTTACAAAATAGTAACAGCAGAGCAAGCAAATATCAGCAATGTTCTTTCTTTCTTTCTTTCTCTCTCTAGTAGGTAGGATTATTTGAAATAATGTATGGTCTTGCCCATAGGTGTGTTTTTAAATCATGTTCCATTGCACTACAGGTTCTCATGACCACCACACCCAAATCAAAACTTGTTTGACTTGTTGGGAAGATTGCTGTGTGTTTGAAATGGGCACCGTCAGGAAATAGGCACCATCTCTTTAACCCATGTTACTTGCTTCTTGCAGAATGAGCTGCACTCTTCCCCATGCATTTCTGCTTTTACCCCAATTGCCAAGCTGAGGTGGAGACACACACATTGCAGGTGGCAATATTCAGTCAGATGGTTTTTGCTGGGTGGCTTCAAATCCAGATCAAGTGCTTTGGGGGAAGTTATTTGGCCATGCACTAGGATTTTGTCTTGAACTAAGCACCACAAGGCAGCATTTTCTGCCTTTAAGGGATGCACAGTATCAGATTAGGTCATTTAATCCTACAGATTAACCACATAGACATCTCTTTATATTTTTATATCTCTTGAGATGGAGGTTTCTGGATGCAATTTGTGATCATCAAATGCTAACTTTGATTTCCTTGGGTAGAGTGCCTTCCACTTCACCAATATTCACAAACCATTGGCTGAAAATAGGCTGGATTTCATGCACAAATCCATGGATCTTTTGGACTAATTTTATTATTTTTTGACAGCCTACATAAGGTCTTGCTAAATTCTCTGTTTAATATTTTCAGAGACCTTCAGAGAATTTAGATACACAACTCACCTTCTATTGAGACCATCAACCTTCATACATTCCTCCCCTTGCACTCAGAATTGTCTTTATAAATAACCAGGTATGGAGGAAAAACAAATACCAGCTTATATATCCAAAGGTAGATTCAGTTTATTGAGCAAATCAATATGTGTAGGGAAAAAATTATGGGAATATTTGATTTTATAAGGCAGTTGATTTCTGAGCTGCCACTCTGTTGCATGTGCAGCAGCCATAAATATACAAAAAAAGCTGAGGCGCATAATCAAGGCTGAGGATGAATCCTCCTGGGGTCAGCTGTGCGTCAAACACCTCTGTTTTATCATACTTCTCCAGCTTCTGAAGAGATGAGTCACCTGCTGCAGCTTCTCACTCGTTCTTCACCTTTTCATCACCCCTTGTTCTGAAAGGCAAAGGAGCTGCTCAAACAAGGAACCACTTGTGGGAGGCAGAGGCGCTGGAATTGAGTCCTTGATCTGCTGAGCGCGTTCGCCGGAGCTGGTGGAGGGCTCTTTCAAGTGCAGCAGCCACTGCTCATGCACTCTGATTCTTCAGAAACCCTGCCCAAGAGGACTGCGAGGCCTCTGTGACTTGCACTCAGCTGGGAAAGAGGTCTTCTGCTGTGTGAAAAGAGCTGAAGGGATGTCTGTGGTTTAGAAGTTTAACTAAAGATGTTCCTATGAAATGTCAGGCTATATCATATAGGAACAATGCATGTTCTTTTTAATCTGCCTGTCTAGCTCTTCCTGCAGTAGCTATTTCAATTCCAAAACTCTTAAGTCATACTTTTTTTCCATTATAACCTTTTTTTTTTTCTTGAGTAGAATTCCTACCTGTCTCCTCTGATCTAGGAAATCTTAGATAGAAACAAATGAAGTGTGTCAGGGTTGTGAGGCCCTGGCACAGTTTCCCAGAGAATCTGTGACTGCCTCTGGATCCTTGGAAGTGCCCAAGGCCAGGCTGGACAGGGCTTGGAGCAACCTGGGACAGTGGAAGGTGTCCCTGCCCATGGCAGGGGGTTGGAATGAGATGTGCTTTAAGATCTCTTCCAACTCAAAACATCCTATAATTCTATAATTTTGTGTGTATAATTCTATGAAAGTGTGCTTATTTTGTGCACAAATGGCAAGGCACAACCACCAGCAGAATTTTTTTCCCTATGGCCTTTTTTACAAGAACAGCTATTAGTCTAATTCTGATCATATTCTTCTGATTGTGTTGAGTAGCATCTGGACATGAAAATGTTGCCTTTTTCCCAACCTGGAAACGAAATTTGGGATAATTTTAGTAAGGAGTAAAATCCATAAAATTGGATCTTTAATGAAGTCCTTCAGGAGTAGTTATGGAAAGATGTCCACAGAAGCCTACACTACACCCCAGGGGTGAGTACATTTTTATGGATTCTAGGAAATTAACATAATTGATAAAAAGCATCATTTAGGAGGATAAGTGCTGATGCAATTCCCCCCAAGTCCAGCCCCTTCTCTGGAGCCCCCCTTCAGCACTGGCTGTACTTTGTCCATGAGAATGGATCTCCAAGAGTTGTTCTCAGCCTTGGTTCCCAGGAAGAACCAAGACAGAATTGGAGCCTTGTACCCCTGGAGCATGGAGCTCTGGAATTGGTTTTGTCTTTCTGCTTAGGGAAAGGCCATGGAAAAGTACTGGGAAAACTAGCTACTAATAAAATAGACTACTGAGCTACAAATATATATGTGAAGAATACAGAGAATATAGAAAAGAAAAAAAGGTAAAACTCAAAAGAGTTCCATTTTCCCAGGACAAGTGAAGAAAATGTCCTAACATCAGGCAGTTCCACAGCTTTCTGCTATTATCAGATAAAAACCCCCAAAATGCAATTTAAATACCACTACCACAAAATCCAGACTCTTGTCTAAGCTTAGACACCAATTCTGAAGGAAGGTTGAGCTATTTTTGTAGGCTTGGGTGGCTCAATACTCTTCTTGTATTACTGAATTGATTTTCATACAGTCAAATGATTCTTAACTACAGAATTATATTTTTTTATGGTTGTTTGATGGGTGTTAAGTTTCACAGGGCACTTTCATCAAAACTTTGAAACTTCTTGAGCATCATGTGCCAAAGTCAGACTCAGTCACAGAGGTCAAGCTGTGGGAAAACAATGTTCCCACCTCTAGCTGCCATGACCCATCACCAGCCCACAGGGCTAACAAGAAGCTAGCAGCCTTCAGAGTCTTGAGCAGAATTTGAAGCTGGAAAAACTCACAGCATTTTCAAGGTTTTCTCTAATTCTCACTGCAAAGCTCATTAAGAGTGTTGGCCACAGGGATACAAATAGAGATGAATTTTTTATTTTTTTTTCAATAATGGAAAGAGCTCTGCTACTTTTCCAGGAAAATTTATGATGAAATTCTTAGCCAGGTTAAAAACTTACTGGACTTTTACAATGTCATCTTTTTATTGATTGCCATAGCATTTATATGCCACATCATCACATCCTTCTTGAAAATCAGTTGTTTCCATTGGTGGGTGAGGCTCTAAAGGAACTGTATGAAAGTTTTCTGGAAGTCTGTCTTACAAAATGTGCTTGAATAGATGCTCTGACTTGAAGAAAAAGTAAAAATATATAATTAAAACTTGCAAAACGCTAAAAATCAAAAATATTAGTAGAATGTACCATAAGAAGTTCTTCATATTGCAGTGCTTAGACAGTGGCCACATATTAAAATAAAATTCTATACTGAGAAAGCAAAATCAGATTTAGGAGCAAAAAGAATTTATTTGAAGGAATTTTTCTGGCCTGAAATAATTCTTCCTAGACCTTATTTTCTAGAGTTCTGATTTATAACAATATTTATCAAAGGCTGACAATTTCTAGTTTGTTTAGCAAACTTAATGAAAATGTTATTAAAAAATATGTTTTCTAGTCTGAGATAATATGGACATTTTTGCCTTCTGAATGATCCCAAATCCTTGGAAGACACAACCATTTTCTAGTTTATTAGTTTATTGATGGACTTGAAAGATTCTTTCTCCATCTAGTCTTGTGAAGGTTTAGTTCAGTTAGGACCTGTTTCCAGATGGGAAAGGTGGCACATGGAGTAAAACTGAGATAATGAAGGAAGCACAGCTCTGACATGCTTCTCCTGAGCTTGGGGAAGGGCAGTTTGGTCACCTGGTGATGCCAGTTACTTTGGAATAAATCTGGTGTTATCTTAATCACCTCCAGAGAATGACAGCAGCAAAAACTAGAGAAGAAGTTGACCCTTTCATGACTTAATGAGAGTATTTCAGAACCAGAGATAATTCTCTAGAACTGTAGGCAGATGAGACTAACAGAAAAAAATACATATCTGGGAATAGATGGATAGGGAGCAAAGGATGCTGAGCTTGACATGGCGACTTTATCCTTGGACTTCCATTGTGTGATGGAAAACTGATTTTATGGGAAGTCACATTGTGCTTATTGTCAATTTAAACACGCAAAAAAAACATAAGTTCTTCTATCAAAATTATCAAAGAATCAAGTATTGGAATTTTCCTTGTTTTAGGCACAAGATATGGTTTTCAGGAAAAGGGACAAGGCTGGGAACAAAAGCTTCTGGGAATGTACCAGAGTCTGAACTGACAAAACATCCATTTGCAGAGCCATCCCCAAGGTCAAAGCATTGCTGATGGGGAAATAAATGATTTACTGCTGGTCATCTGTGAAGAGTAGCAGATGTGAGAGCCTCACAGGTTCTCTTCCTAGGCATGGAAAGATCAGCACTGAAAATGCTTGCTACATGGATACACCATTCTGGGCAACTCAATTGTTTACTTTCGATCTAAACAATAAATGGGCAGAACATGCCCATCCTCTCTCTAAAGGTCTTCAATCCAAGCTGCAAGGTTTATTTCTACACTGTCTCAAAACCAGCTGTCATGAGGCAGTAAACAAACTCTTTTGCTTCTGTTCCCTTAAAAGACTTTATAATATTACTGCAATAAAACCAGTTTTTGAGTCCAAACTGTGACTCTGCAATAAAAGATACTACAGGACTAACAAGGAACATTAAGGGTTAGGTCAACTCATGTTCTAGCATTTGCCACAGCCCATGACCTCAAGGTCCAAAATTTGTTGTTGCAATCTGTAAAAATTGTTTCTTTTTAATTTTATTATCTAAGAATATCATTGTGTTCCCCACAATATGCAACAGATGTATTCATGGACACATGTAGGTTATAGCCCTTTCCTCCTCCTATTGCCTGCAGTTTTTTCTCTCTAATATTCCTACTCTCACCAATAAATCAGCTCCCCAGTTTTGTCTCAAACCAGAAAGAATAATCCTGTCCATGAATATCTCAATTACCAGATAATATTTTAAAAAGATTGATAAAAATTAAGGTCTCTCTTCTAAAGAAATTCAGCAACAATTCATCTCTTAATGATCTGTTTCACTTTTGAGGAATGTCATAATTGTTTTGGGGCCCCACTTTTTAATTTTGATCATTGGCTGCATTATTAGAACAAGGAATTTCATCCTGTACCGACGTGAAGACACAACACAGCATGAGAATGAGCTGATTTTGGGATGGTGTCTATGAATGATAAAAGGCTGATGGATGTGTCCACTGTGTGACTCACTTCCTTGCTAATTTCCATGCATCCCTTATGGTGCTTCCAATGTTGCCATTGAGTTTTTACTGCTGGCAGCTACAGCTGAATTGCAAATTTCATAGCTCAAGCTGGGGCTGTTCTTTCAAGGCCTTGGCCACAGAGCAAGGCCAGCCAAGGAAGAGAAAGTCCAAAAATTGATTAAAATATCTCAGATCTCCTTCTCCATTCAAATTCTCCCACAGCACTATGAGAAACTTCCCACTGCCTTTCCCAACTCAGGCAGGTGTTTCCTGTGGGGACGTTTTGATGTCAAGAGATGGAAGAACAACTGAAAGCAAGAATGGGTGTCGAGAGATATCTCTGTGGATGGGGAAATGCCCTAAGAGAAAGCAACTTCTCATCACACCGTGGCCTTTGCCAACTCTTGTTACAACCAGATGAAAATTTGTCATGCAACCGATTTATTTCCTATCAGAAACACTGATTTATCAAGACTGAATTGAGGGAACTGGAAGGATGGTTTCACTGGATGCTTGGGGGTAGAGGGAGACGTTAATATGATCTATTTTTTGACATTGTCTTGACAAGCGAAGACTTTCTCAGATAGGCTGTACCACAAGAATGTGAAAAGGGATGAAATTATGGGGGACAAATAACAGTGTTACCATAAAGCTGCAAATGTAGATTTGTTTCTCTCCTGGAAAGGGAAACCTATTCTCATTCCAGGATGGTTTAAATTGAGTGGAATATGAGAACCACTGTGTCTTTGAGCCAGAGGAGACCTCCAGAGTCCACAGCTTTGTTCAGTTGTAGTTTTGTGGCTATGAGTTACTCACTTTATGATAATTACCTGTACCAAAAAATCAAGTGTGGTTTTATTCGCTCTTAGTTGCCCAGCGGGTAGCAAGAACATGCCACAGCTTTTTGTAAGACCTCAGGGTAATTCATTCTCATAAACACAGGGGAAAGGAAGTTGCCTTCACCCCAAGTACAGTAAAAAGCAAAATTTTGGGTAGTGACTCATTTAGCCACACAAGCCCCCAATGGTTTTGCATGTTGGTTTTGTGGCACATTGACTATGTCCCTTCTAGACAGGAGTTCAACCCACTGCAGGAGGTCAAAACCACAACAAATACATAGGTCTCAGAGAAAAAAGGTTTGCAGAGTTGCCAAGGGAAAAGATTAAAAAAGCCTACATATTGGTTTAGAGACCAAACTACTTAAAACAAGTCTTCTAATCCGATGGAAATTATACAGTCCAGTCTGGGAAAAACAGATTGCTTCCACTGTTACATAGGGAAAAGTCTTTCTTAAGCCTTCTCTTCCTGAAAAATGAACTTTTAAAGTGTGCTTCATCTTCCAAAGTGAAAACTATAGCCTTCAATTGATTTTTTTCATTTGCCTATCTCTCATCTAATATTGCAATTGAACAAAATTGCAGCATGCTGGCTGATTTCTGATCCAAATAGCTTCACTTTTGGTAGTAGAGAATCTACTTTTTAATCTGTATAACCTTTGGAAATTTTGTACGCCTCTGTTTATGGACTCCTTCATTTTGTTTAAAAATTTTATTGCATTTAATTCAATGTTTTTGAAGGTCCAAAGAATTTCCATAGATACAGAAGCAGTTTGTGACAATTGTCTGTTCATGCAGACCTTTCAGATTTTTTGTTATTGCAGTGGGAGTCACTGTTTTGGTCCCACAATAATGGTTTGCAAGACCTTTTTAAGGCTCTGTATATGTTCTGTGCTTCATTTCTCCTGGAGCAATATTAAGAAAGCAGTGTTTGCAGTGAGCTGCCTGGGAGGGGCAGAAACATCTGCAGATTTTCCTTTCCCATTGATCTTGCATGAAAAAACTTACAAAGTACTGAACTCTCTGAAGTTAGTACAGATTTGGTGGTGGGTTGATATCGCAGAAAGTATTCCTTGGTGAAAAGAATAATGTTAAATCCCCAAATTCTTTCATGCCTCTGATATTGCATGAATGGCAGCAGACTTCTCAAGTTGTGGATGGTGTGAGCAATTCCTTTAGCCAGCACAGGTTTGTATCTCAGAAGTGCCTGTGTCCTGCAGATCTCAGTGGCTTGCTGTGCCCTGCAGGATCCTGAGGAAGGATGAATATCTCCCCCACCAAAGGTTGTGTGTTGGTTTGTAATCTTGGGATTTGCTTTTCCTCAGCTCTAAATAGTCACAGCCATGATGCAGAGCTCATGCATGAGCCCTCTGTTTTTTCCTTGTATCATTAATGTTCCGGCAGCAGCATACATTTCAGGTTTTTATTCTCTCTGTGACCAAGTGAGGATTTCCTCTAAGGTATTTTGTCAGTCAGGTGACTAACACCCCCATGGACAAGCTGGCATGGAAGATAGCAGTGTTGTCACAAGATTCTTTAAAAAGCTGCTGTAAAACAAACAAAATCAGTCTTGCCAACTATTCTTTTGTCCCTTCAGAGGAAATGGGGTTTGATCCCAGAGAGCAGCAAAGGAACAGAAGATGGTTTCCCATTCTCTTGTATCTGAAGGTGAAATTCTGAACTGAAGTTAGATGGCAGATGATGACTAAAAATCCGGAAGATGAATCTGTGAACATTGACTACTCAGGACAGAAATAGCAAGCCCAGAGCAATGTAGAGGATTTTATTTCTTAAAGCCTTTTAAATGTTATAGCTCATTTATGTTCCAATAGAATTAAATATGTGATAATGTAGTGTTCTTAATTGCAGTCTTCAGAGTAATTCCTGCCCTTTCTATAAAAGTATCCCTTTGATACAGAAATGATTAATGAAGAATTATAATTTAGAAGAGATAGTCATAGCCTTCAATCTGATGTGCATAACACCAGACCACTAAACCTTGTAGCTATGTCTGCACCAGGCACTTAATTGAGTTTAAATAATAGTTTATCTTTAGCTCATTTTCAAGTGACAGAAAGTCTTCCATATACTCAGTTAAACGGTTTCAATGGTTAATTATCTTCACAGTTAAAAATGTACGCCTCATTCCTACTCTGAGTTCATAATAGTTTTGTTTCAGACCACCAAATCTCGTTAAGCTTTGCTCTCCATAATTAAAAAATTGTCTGTTTTCTAAAATCTCTTCTTAATAAAGATATTTGCGGACCGTGACGAATTCACCCCTTAGTATACTCCTGGATAAACTGGATAGATTTGACTTCCTAAATTTCTCATGGTGAGACAGGTTTTACCTGCTTTGTAATGTTTCTCTGGCTGCTTTCAGACTCACACACAGCCTCTTTTAAAGTGTAGAAATCATCACTAAGATACCATCTTCCTTACTAAGGAACATTTCTTCCCTTCAATATTTGGTAATTCTCCTGCTTAGATGTTCAGGGGTGCATGTGCTCTCTTAATGTTGGCTACTTACTCACACTTGAGAACCTACATGCCAACATTCTTTTTTAGCAGGATACCTGCTGCTTTTGTGATGTCCATACAGCCTTCTGTTCCAGAATACAGTCATCTCAGCAAAATATTTGTCTAATATTGACAGAAGGCAGGGTTAGGTCAGATATTGGGAAGAAATTCTTCCCTGTGAGGGTGGGCAGGGCCTGGCACAGGGTGCCCAGAGCAGCTGTGGCTGCCCTATCTGTGGAAGTGTACAGGGCCAGTTTGGACAGGGCTTGGAACAACCTGGGATAGTGGAAGGTGTCTGTGACAATGTCAGGGGGATGAAACAAGCTTTAAGGTCCCTTTCAACACAAACCATTTCATGATTTTTTTTTGGTTCTCTATTCCTGAGTGTCCATCTTATGCCATTTTTCGGGTTCTGAGCAAACTTGCAATCAAATATTGCCCATGGACATATTGCTCCTTTATGTCAAGGGCTGTGTACCAGAGAAGCCAGTAATTACCTGAGTCTTTTTGAACTGAATCATTTCTCAGCCAGCAGCTCCAGCATCTCAGACAGGCACTTGGACCTGCTTGAGATTCTTCACAGGTAATGCTCTCACATCCTCTAAGGTCACCTCTCACTATGGCACTTCCACAAGAGTGTGCCCGCAGAGCACTCTGAGTGCTGCCATACCCCACCTGGCTTTCAAAAACTCCCAGTCCACTGCAGACAACCATTCTAAGAAAGCAGCAGGAGGCAAGATCAGTAACATAAGTCACCCTCTGATTTCCTCTTTCTCTCCTTGAAGAGATTATTCTTGCCAAGAAAAGTACTTTGTGGGAGCTGAGTGTTTACTGCTCTTTCGTGATCCAATTCTACTTCATCTGGCCCCGTTTACATGTTCCCTCTCATACCCACTTATCTGGCAAATTTCCCAAATTCTGTTGCAGGAGAATAAAGTCATCAGTTCCACTTGACTGTGCAATTGTTGGAAATCTGTAAAAATGCAGGCAGCAGTGGACAAAAGAAATGGGTGAGAAGAGAATTGAGGTTCAGAACATTTCTTGAAAGGCCTTCACCACTTAGTGTCATTACCAACTCTACAACCTGGGGAAATTTATTAAGAGTTTGGAAAAGTGGCTCAAAGAGCTGGATGTGGAGATTTCCATTAGAAATAGATGACTACTTTAAAGGTTGCAATTGGATTCTAAAGAACAGGCTAGATGAAAATTGTGAGAGGTGAATAGCTACTGAATAATGTGGGCTGGGGGAGGGGAAGAAAATTGCCACCTACTTGAAATAAATGGCTCTTCTAAAATAATGGGGTTTAAACTTTAAAATTGTTTTGTTCTGTGACATACAGAAGGATGTATTTATAGTCATTTTCAACTTCTCCAAACAGGCAACATTTGCCTGGAAAATAATTTTCATATAAAAATATGACAATGCAATTATCTTCTCTGGTATTTTCTTCCTTTTGATGCCTTATTTATAATAATCTTTCATATTTTTCAACAGTTTTAGCTACCTATATGAATTCCATCCATGCTACAAGACAAAGAGGATGTTAATAGGAACTGAGTCACTCCTCCCTCTTTCCACTAACTTTTTCTTTAAATTGATTAAATGAATGCTTGCCAGAAATAGAAAAGGTTATGATTCCTAATATTACTAATGGTATTTCTCTTCTGTTGATACTGACTTATCCCAAAAGTAGGATTTTCAAGAGCCATATCTGGAGCTGATGGAGTGGGTTTTTTTTGTTCTCCTGCCATCCATTTTACAGTACAGATTTAATCCTGGAGGGGACAGGGAATATTTTTTTCTGTTCCCCCACATTTACCCCATGTACGTGTGTCTCACTTCGGTTGCTTGCAGGATCAGGGATTTAGGAATTCCCTGGTGCCTGCGTTTCCTCTCCAGCCCCATTGGATACAGGTCAAAATGTCCAGTGATATCAAACATTCCCAAGGCACATTTCATGGCCTTGAATCAATATTTTCCAGTAAAGAACCCTAGGAATCATAAACCCATGGAATAATTAAGGTTGGCAAAGCCTTTTAATGTTGAGTCTCACCATTTATCTAAAACTGTCAGCTCCACCACTAAGCCATTTTCCTACCAGTGCCACATCTATGCATTTTATGAACACTTCCAGTGACAGTTATTCTGGACAATACCTGACCAGCTTAAGTACACAGCTTGTCTTCTTGTTTCATGTCCTGCTCCCTCAGGGTTGGTAAAAAATATGCAGATTACTGAGTATTTCCAAATCTCCTCCCTTAATAAGTAGCATAAATCCTATATGTTCAGAAGAGGAGTCTCAGCAGTAAAATACTAATATCCTCATCACTGAGAATGTGCAGGTCTGTGTCAAAGGGGCTGAACATGAGATTTTGGGTTTTGGGATGGAAAGACAGGAACCAGTCTCCTACCTGGTTGGCAGATAATTGCTTAGAAAGGATGAAGGATGGGCTAAAGGAAAACTATTTGATGCAATACTTTTTGTTTTTTTCACAAATCCAATCAAATTCTTACCATCAATGCAAATTTCTAATCAGGTTGAAGGCCTAGGACAGGGTGGTATAATTAGCCATGTCTTACCTGTTTGAGTTCCTAGTGATAATGATGCTCGACAGCATCATTTAATCTGTCCCTGTTACACCTCATTTTCAGCACATTTAAGCAATTCATGATCCTGCTAGTATGGCTGCAGGAGCTATGTTCATTTAAGTACAAATGGAAGAAGGTGGAAAAGAGGACATAATCTGGGATGCCTTCCAGACAGCCACAGCCACTAAACTGAGGTGCCAAAATTAGGAGTGCAGCCACTGTGGGCTCCTCTTAGTGGTGACAATGAACAGGCAGGTGCTCCTGCTCTGATGATGATTCAGAAAATGGATGGGTTGCTTTCCTTCTTTTCAGCTCTTCAACTCAAAAGACAATTCTGGTTAAGGATCTTTTAATTCCTGTTACTCAAAATAGAAAAACACTGCAGAGGGAATGAACTTGGGAGTATATGCTCATGAAAATTAGGGTTCCTGACTTCTCTCTATTCCCAGCCTCAACAATTCCACCCAACAAGTTTGTTCCAGTTGTTTTTGTTTTCACCTTTCTTTTCTTTTCATCAGTCTAAACTTATCCATCAAACATGACCCACAATTTCAATAGAAAAACAAATAAAAATATCATTGGAAGCCAGACTTTCTGGTGGATTTGCTATGAACTTAGCTAAATTGATAGGCAAAGAGGCCAAAAAAAAGCAGGATTACTCAGAATGATACATCCTGCTGAAGATGGGGAGAGGCAATGAAGAAATCATAGCAAGCCGAAATATCACAGATTGGTAACAAAAGAGTCTCATACCTCTGTAAAGCATTGTTGTTTTCCTGAGGTTTATTTTCCTGGAAGGTTTAACAAAATATAATCGTTCACCCAAAGTGTATGAATTTTGCCATGCAATCACTTTTGCCTTTCTTTTTTCCCTCACTTATTTTACTGAAATAGACTGAACCTGATGATTGGAAAGCACATTTTAAAAACTTTTTTTTTTTTTTTTCACCCACACTCAGCAGTTAAAGGATGCTGGGGAAGCAATCTGTGTGTCTGAAGTTATAAAAAGCTGAAATATCATTTATAGCAGCACTTGCATCATCTGGAGATTGCAGGAGGAGAAGGATAAAGGTATAGGGCTGCCTTGGGTGAAAAAGAAAAAAATCCTAACTTTGTTACCACATGCCCTTCGCAACACTTACAGATTTTCTGTGTCTGAGCCAAATAGTCAATCCCCACTTTTCCCACTCACATCCTTAGTCATGATTTTCATCAAACCCTCTTCTCCTAGCTGATGATATAAGGAGATTGATTGCTGGTTGAAAAATGAAAGGCACAAATGATGCCCGCAGCCACAATTTTGCAGTTTTCTGTCTGGAAACCCAAACACTTGGCCTGTTTTGTAACTCTTCCTCTAGAGAGAAGAAAGTGAGAATCTTGCTTGATGTGCCAGGCTTAGCTCCCACTGGCCCTGGAAATCTCACTCTGCAGTGCAAACTGGTTGGGAATTTTGTGACTTCAAAAGAAAATTCTAGTTTCTAAAACTTAGTCTATTCATTTTCCAAATTTCTTCAGTGCCCAAATGGATTTTTGTTGTGACAGGAAAAACCTGATCAAGACCACTAGACAGGAACTAGCAGAAAGAAACCACTGGTTTCTGGAAGATCTCTAATATCTGAAATTAATTTTTGATTAAAAAAATAATATTGAATCTAAAGGAAATTACGGAGAGCAAAAAAATTGGGTAACTAGGCAGTTTGAAAACTAAGAATAAACACTGCATCTCTCCAGCTATGAAAGCAGCTGACCTTGATGGACCTGGTCCCAATCTTCCCTGATCATTTCCCAGAATGAAGAGGTGTATGGGAAAGCTCCTTCTCCAGTGAAATCAGGGTAGCTGGAAAGGAAAGGGATGTTGTACCAATCTCCTATCTCCACACAGAACTGCAAAAGATAAATAGATAATAAAGATAGATAAATAGATGGATGGATGGATGGATGGATGGATGGATGGATGGATGGATGGATGGATGGATGGATGGATAGATAGATAGATAGATAGATAGATAGATAGATTAGATAGATTAGATAGACAGACTCTCATTTACTGCAAGCAAGCATCTCTTGGCATCGGTCTTAATAGTTGGTAGCTTTTGGTTTTGTCTCCCTTAAAAACCTTGAAATGCCTCCATGTGAAAACAGAAAAAATGGAATTATCAGATTTCTAGTGGAGCAGAGGGTTTTTTTTCAGCTTGGTCTGTTTGAAAACTGGTGATACCCCACAGGGTGTGACTCAGCACATCTGAATTTAACCCAAAGTAGAAGTTTCGTATCCCCAGATGCTACATAAACTCAGAGGGAAAAGTGAGAGGCTACCTCAGAAGATCAGACATCAATAATCAGATAGGGTAAAAAAGTCTGTGATTGGAACAAATAAATGCCCATTAGAAATGTATTCTCTTTAGGACCCAGAAACCACAAAGAAAAAGGAGGAGGAAAGAAGTGGGTAGGTGTCAAGTTCTGGTTTCACCACGCAGATTTAACATTGGTGATGACATACCACAGAGGAACACATCTAAACAGCACTTTTTACCAAGGAATGAACAGATTTGAAAAGACCAGAGGATGAGGATTAATCCTGGGAATTCAACTCTCCATGGTGATTGAGGCCCTTAGATCAAAAAGGGTAATATGACAGGTCAAGGGAAAGAAAGGCGAGGTAAGAGTCAACAAGCAGGAAAATAAATTCTGCTGATTTCTGTAGTATGCAATTCGCATCCTGATATAAATACATGCTAACAACCCCTGTCCCTTGGAGAATGTTAAGCAGACTGTAAAGAAAAAAAACGTATGGTCAGCAGTCCTTCAAAGTCCTTACTCAGAAGAAAACACTAAATCTGTGGAAGAACAAGAATTTGGATCCACAGACTTGAACAAAAGCGTGTCGAGGTTGTGTAACACCTCAAAAAAGCACATTCCAATCAGGCTTGAAGTTAAGCATGAGCTTTTATCAGCTTTCAAGATCAGCTGCTAAATACTGTACTTATTGCAGATCTGCAATAAAAAGAAAAAAAAGAAAAGAAAAAAAGGAAAAAAGCCAGTTAGCTATTAAAATTTGGTAACAGAAGTAACTGATTTGCTCAGAAAAGAATCTTTCTTATAATCAGTCTTCCTAAAATCAATCTTCTCAAAATCATAAATCTTAAAATCATCTGTGGCTCTTGAATAGAAATAAAAATTTACCTGGCTGCGTAAATGCCAAACAATTTTATTCAGGAGAGCAATATTTACTGCAAATTCCAGCACAAATAGTTATAGCCAGCCACATAACCTGCCATCCAAGTCCTAAACCAACACCAC
>VZTB01018170.1:478050-491701 GCA_013397245.1 Thryothorus ludovicianus
TGTCAGCTCAGCTCCAGCACATCACCATATCCACAGGATAGGCCTTCCCAGTCATGAGCTGCTAAACTTCACAGCTCTGAACCAGGCCATAGGGACTCACTAATCTGGGTCATTTTTTCTTTAAGGACTCCTGTGAATTTTTGTTTTAAGGATTTAAGAGGAAGTGAAAGGCTCAAAGAGTGAAAAGGGAAGCCACCCTGGTTTCTCTCACTGAAAATCACTGGGATTTTCCTCCACAGCAAGTTACTCCTTGTGACATCTGGGTTAGGGAAGGTACACAATAGTGTGAGAAACTCCTTATGTAAGTACTGAGAGTTGCTCAAGACAGGGTAAAAATCTACTGTCTGGAGAATTGAGCCCTGCCAAAGTGCATGGATAGCTCCCAGAGTCTCTGCTGTGCAGCAGGCAAGGACAGCAGCAAGCACAGGGTAGCACAGCACATGGGAGACCATCAAAGAGAGGGCTTTTAAAAAAGTCTGTTTGAGGTGAATTTACTACTCAGATCTCCAGGGCATTAATTGGTTCCACTTTTACTGTTTCCCATCAACTAACCATCTGCAAGCAACACCTTTTAACAACTTGCTGTAATACATTTACTGGACATTTTGTCATTGTAGTATATTTGAGATATCAGAAAACAGCTGGTAGAAGGCCATAAACAAAGACTTTATTACATATTGTTTATCATCACTTTAGCTTTGGAAGGCTAACCCAGAACATTAATGCACAGCAACATCGAGATGCATCTTTATTGTTGCCAGGAAGGCTAAAGGTTACCTCAGTAATAATATGCAAATGGAGCCTTTTACTGCACATAATGAATAATCACTTTAGATTAAAGACAGAAATTTCCTTTAGTAGTGCTTGCAATAAAACCTTTTTGCATGAATTTAATAATTAATTTAAAGAATTATCACTTCACTGAGCCAGAATACATTATTTATTAAAAGTAATTGAAGTATTTATTAGGCGAGTAATAAATGATGGACAACAGCAATGGGTGGTTTCACTGTTTATAAAATAGCCTCAGCCTGTGATTACAAGCAGGGATGGTAGCCTTCCTGTATTGTTATAACACATAAATTATCTGCAGGAAAACAGATATAATTGCTTGCATTACTTACTGGATTTTCCTTGTTATTTAGCTCTCCTTGGATGTAAGAAGAGGGGTGTCAGAATTTTGTTACCATAGACTACATTGCACTGACAGTCTACTCTCTATTTATGCCTGATCTTTCTTTTTTTTTCTAACTCTGGACTCAGTAAAATTTAGGTTGCTAATGTGTCTGTCCAGCATTTGACAGTCTCAGCCTACACATAAAGTCAGAGCACTGGTAGCAAGTAATTTACACATCAGAGTCTTCAGATGAGAGCAGCATTGACTTACATTGACAGCAACAACAGCAGAGCTCCTGAACAGTTTCAGTTTAAGATGAATTCATTAGAATATAATGAATTTAATAGCAGGAGGATAAACAGGGAGATCAGCAATACCAGCTGTCCCTTTAAGTTTCTGGAAGAACCTAAAACATTACTGTTGGATAAACTTCTCATAAACAGAAAGGATGAAGTTGGTCTAAATGTCTCTAAGCAAAATCATGGGGCTTAGGAAGTCAAGGAAATCTCTGTGTTAGCAACTACTCCATTTACTCAAAGCTATTTGGTCTGGAAGGTTCAAGCTGGCAATTTTGATATTAATTATTATTTATTTTCTATCTCATCCAATAACCTTCAATCAACTTGCAAAAGAATTGTATAAATAATAGAAATTATTTTAAGAGGTACTCTTTGGGAAAAAAAAAAAAATAAATCTTTACTTTCATCCACATGACCCAAGAAGTTTAATGTGGAAACACGTTTTATTTTCTGGGCTGATTTTTTTGTTTTAGAAGAATACTGTAGTTTTTGACTTGTAATAAAAGACCCAATTTCCATGCTAGTGCTGGTGGGAAAACCTTGACTCTGTAACATAGCCATTAAGGGCAGCGTTTGCCACATCAAAGACCAGAGTGTGTGTGGTTTGCTCTCCAAGTATTCCACCTGCTTGCCCACAACATAGTTCCAGGTCCAGAAACAGATGAAAATGAGGTCTCAGCTGAAACACAGTTTCTAGATGCACTCTTCTTACTCTCTTCAGTTTAGGAGCAAAACCCTGAGCTTGAAGAATTAAGAAGGTCACATAAATACTTGAAAACTGGTAGGGTCAATTTGGACCCAAGAATTCTATCAAGATACTGTAAGACTTACTAGGAAGTAAGGATTTTCCAAATATATTACATATTAGAGGCTTTTCTGATATTAAAATATTACAGAACAGCAACAGATGTTGAAAAAGCATTTACTTGATGATGAATATAAGGCATAGACCATTTTCTTATACTCAAAAATACACGACTTTAAAACTACACACTTATTCATATTTTAACATTTTTTCCTTTCACAAATAAAAAGTGAAAAATAGGTTGGTATAACATACCACCAAACCAGAATTTTAGCAACACCCTGAATCACTCCTAGATCAATTTATATTAGATTAAGTGACAGCCACATTTTGTCTGTATAAAACTTCCCTGTCATATCCTGCCCTTTAAGTAAAGTACTTTAAGTAAAAATTATAGGATATCCTTATCTGGAAGGGACCCACAAGGGATGCAGAAGCTGTCCTGAACAACTATAACCTACAAATTTCAAATTGCACATTATAAAATGATAGAATTGTTATGGTTGGAAAAGACCTCTAAGATGATAGAGGCCAACTATTAACCCAGCATTCCATGTCTCCATGTGCCGCACTCACATACTTTTTTTGGATACTTCCAGGAATGGGGATTCTATCACTTCCCTATTCCAATACTTGACCACCCTTTCAATGAGGAACTTTTTCCTAAAATCCATTCCACTGCAGGGGTTTAGGAACTCAGTCTTCTCCTCCTAACAGTGGAAAAAATTTTCAATAATTTTATGGGAAATGACACACAGAAAACATGAGAAGCAATCCTGTCTTGTGAACATGTGCATACCAAGATCTAGAAGTTAAAATTTTATGCTTGGAAGTGATTTCTAGGGAAAGTAGCAGAGCTAAGACTTCATACTCTTGCAGACTCTTGGTGGTTCTGTGGTAAGACTGGGTATTTTCCCATCAGTCATCTCAATATTTACATTCCTGAAGGACCTCCCTGGTGTCTGTTGCTATGTCTGAGAAAAAAAAATTCTGGCATCTATATGGAAACCTGCCAAAAGTCTTAGTGACTTCTTTTGGTGTTGCAGCCCATGATTTTCCTTTTATTTCCTCTGATGATTCTCAAGGAATAATTAGAGCAACTGTGAATAATTGGAAATGGGGACTGATTTTCACTCCGCTGTAGAGGGAGAAAAGGTGAATGAAGATGTGGCAATGGATAGAAACCTTTCTGATTGTCCTTGGAAAACAGATCTTATGTTACTCCTGTAATGGTCCATTCTCTGAAAAAGTCAGCTTTTTTCTGCTGGAATTTTTCCATGGTTTGTTTGTTTGTTTGTTTGTTTTTTATTGTTTTAGTCTACTAGATTGAGGCATTTTATAAAAAAGGGGTTAAATAGCTGCTTCAGAGTGTCTTTATCTTCAAAATCTTGCAAGATATTCTGTGTGAGTTTCTTTTCCTTTCCCAGTCCTCTGTGAGTCTGACAAAGGCAGGGGAGTGTGCTTGGTAAACTTTTCCCTCAGTTTTCACTGCAAACCCTCTCAATGGACTTAATTGATTCTCCCACTTGACAATGCAGCACAAGAGTTTGATGTGTTGAGTTTATACATGTCTATAAAAGTGAAAAAGTTATATATAAGAGACACTTGTGACTTGTGGTCCATTATCATGATTATTAACTTCTCCGAACTCCTGTAATGAACAATCTTTCATTTACAAGCTTGTGGTACCTCATCACTTAATGCAGTGGATACTTCCACATTGCTAAAAAAGCTAAGTAGCAATCCATTAGGCAGCCTGTCCCACCATAACAGATCTGTACTGCTCCTGGAGGGAGGGCTAACAGGAATGAGCTTTCAGGATGTATTCTGGACCTGTTTCTTGTAATAAAGTGTCCTCACTCGCTGGAAGTCTCAGCTAATCAGCTCAGGTCCAGCTCCTTTTTTATTTATGTGTGGCAGATGCCTGCCTATCCCCTGTCATCCTCCGGTCCATTGTTGAAATTTATTGCCTGGAAAATTCATTTCTGCTTGTGCACGAGGACTTGTGTATTCAGCTGTATGTCCAAGGATTGCTTCTGAGGGTTTCCTCAGCTGGCTTTGAATGGTATGTTGGACTTTTACAGTGATGCTGAATTGTGGAAAAGTTTAGTACCTGAGCCAAATTACCTTTAAATCCTTCCTGTCTTACACTAGCTGTCTGTAAGCACTCCTGAAAACATTGATGCTGCAAGACACATCCTAGAAACACTGGTTTTTTTACCCTTCTGTCCCCATTTTCAGAAGTTTAGCTCATCTGATCTTGTTGCTGGATACAAAGATATTTTTACTGATTTAAATTTGTTATTCTTGGCCAGATTTCAGAGACTTTTCATTAGCAGACAAAAATTGCTCAGTGAACATGTGGGCACTTTATGTATCAAAAGGCAAATCAAATGAACAAAAGAATTTTTTTAAGGGCACATCCATAAATAATTTACCAAGGGCTACAAAATTATTTATAGTCAATAATCTAATTGTTACCAACTCAAACAAATAAATGGACAGTATAGTGTAGGTAACGTCTTTTATTGATATTTTTATCTCTATCTTTATCAGATGTCACTTTCTGTCAGTAGCAGGTTTAAAATATCTACTGATCATTTCTGAATCTTTTAGCACTGTTTTATATTAACACCTTTCAAAAAATATTGACCTATTCATAATCTTCACTTTTTATAGTCCAATAAATGTTTCTAAAATCATCTACACTTGCTTTCTCTAGGATATTTATAGGGAAACTTGTACCAATATGTCAAGCTCCCTGACAGACTTTTCCTTAAAGCAGACATAACAATGTGATTTTGTCATTTAAACTCATACTCAGAAAATAAGAATTTTGGTTATCAATTTTAACATCAGGCTGCCATTAATTCTTTACTGCACACTCAAATTGATTAAACTGCATCAACAATCCCAGCTAAAAAAGAATGTTTCTGTTGTCTTCCGTTTTTGTATCTGGAAAAATAATGATCAGTTACTTTGGTTAATAAGATAATTTTCTTTTCAAGTGGATTTTCAAGGAGTTTTTATGCCATATGCATGCAGGTATTTAAACCATGCACAATTTGGGGACCATAGGGAGGCCTTAAAGATATATGACACATATATGTACTTATTATTAGTTTCCAGTATCTACGTTTGTGTGTGTAGCTGTGTCTAAATAGCCCAAAGCAAAAATATATTCAAAGGCTACTCAGTAGTTATGAAGAGGGCTTTAAAAGTCACAGTTCTTATATGAAAATTCTAGGCCGCAATGCAGAGTCAACAGTAACAGAGGTGAGCAAAAACATCCCCTCACAAAGTGCAGTGTAAACAAAATGATTAGCAACATCCTGGTCTCAACATAAAAAATAACAACAACCTTGATTCATAAAACAAACAGGCCTCCTTTGGCTCCAAAATAAATACCAGCTTGTCAGACTGTTTGACTATATGAAGCACCTGGCACACTCTTGATACTCTCCAGGTTGTAAATTATAATGAGAAAATTTCACAGACCTGAGCTCAGTGACCCATGTGGTTCCCTTCATCTCTGTGTTCCTGTGATTAACTATTCAAACAAGATCCACAGAACCTGGCCTAACTGATCTGCTTATCTTCAGATGCTCAGGAATACCTCTCCATCTGTTTCCAATGTATCCATCCCCGTGGCACCTGGGGTAATTAAGCATTAAAAGCGCAGGCAGGACTTCAGTTAGCCCGCTGGAGCTATTGCAACCTGAGCCTCACTGCAGACCCAAGCCTTCAGATCTGCTTAGGGGTGGGCTCCTGCCTTTAATAAAGCTCATGGCTTAGCCCAGTTTTCAGACACTGAAGCACTTTAAGGTTCTGAAGTTCAGGGGAGATGATCTACATCCGTGCCCAAGGAGTCGGGCAGGTCACCAGCTATGCCTGGAGGGGGTCACTTTGTTAGGAATCTGTGATTTAGGTACCAGTTAGGTGTGTCCAGACATTCTGTATCCTAAAAGAAATTTAAAAGACAGATGTCTAAACGCCATCAAAATCCCATGTGTCTAAATTCATGTAGGGATCATTACTTTTATTATTGCAGAAGGCATCTCCAAATTACAGTTCTCTTTCACAGACTCTATTCCTTGCTAAGAGGGTAGATGCAGAACCTCTGAACAAATAGGCTAAGCAGGGCAGGAGCCAGACTGCCACAAGGGAAGCTGTCAGTTAAAAAGAGTTCACACTCTCTTTTTATTTTTATTATTTTTGCTTTTCCTGCTTATAATTCAGAAAAGACATTTGTTAGAGAATGTTTCCTGTCTATTGAATATAGAGTTATTTTCACCTGCTTTATTAAGGAGAGTTTCTTATTTTACCTCCTTATGTTCGCATTCCACTACTTGTCTTCATTTACCACTTTGTCACTAGGACATTTGAAAAGATAAAAAGAAAGAAAAAAAAGAAAAGAAAAAACAAGAGAGAGAGAGAGAGGTCCATACGGCTTTCAGGAAGAAAAGACTTTAACAGGCTGAGAATTAGTTTATACATTGATTTGTCTTTTATGTTGTTTAGAAAGCCTGAACTGTGAGACAGGATTTTTTGTCATACATCGTGCACACTCTCACACTGAAGCAGCCTTTATTTGACCTCTTAATCAATCTGTGCCAGTGTGGGGAAAAAAGAGGGAGATACAAGATAGCTTATATAAACGCCAAGTTGGCTGTGTTCCTCTGAACCATCTGCACTTCTATCCATGGTCAGACTAAATGTCTGCTAATGGCCCCCTTCTTCTATGATCCATTTATAAGTCCCTCTTTCTCTTTTTTTTTTCTTTTTCCTTTTTTTTTTTTTTTTAAGTGAAAAACAAATGGCATTATTGGACTTGCTCCGCTTCAATGCAGCTGTGAATTTCAGGCCTAGAAAGGCAGCCAAGGAGAAGTCAGACAGCAAAGCCTTTCTGCTCAGAGAAGCAAGGCCAAAACTGCTGATTTGGCTTCATTATGATACATGATATAATTTTTTTTTTAATCTATAAATTTTAATATGGTCCTGGGAGGACAAAGCTGATGCTTTTTCCATTTCTTTTCTTCTTTCTACCACATTTTAGAAACGAAGAGGTTTGTTGGAAATATTCTGGGTTATAATTAATGGACCTTGTAACTTGTTAATCCATCTGCAGGTAGGACGAAAACTTAAAGATAAACCAATTATATGTGACTGATAAGATGGTGGCCAGGATTGGCTTCCTGGAGGAATAGATTTTGGCCAAAGCAGAATGTACTCTCAGTAGTGCTTTGGTAATAGTTAAAGGTGTATTTTGTGAGAAACGTGAGAGAGGATGTGGAGACCAGCCAGCAAAACAAGACCCTGAGTCCAACTGAGATCTCCAGGTACTCCTATAATATAAATAACAACTAATCATTGTTCCTTAAAGCTGCACGTGAATCTTTAGTGCTTCCTCTTAGAGCCTGGATTTTTTCAACAGTCCATCTTTTTGATGTTAATTTTCCCTATGGCCGAAACACTTAAATAAGCAAGAATTGACTCCTTGTCAAGAGCACTGACACACACATCTGTAAGGATGCTACCCAGGCTTGTTTTTCCCAGGCTGTGTGAGTGAGGCTCTGCTCTGAGCTGGAAATCCCAGAGCTGGGTCAATGCAGCACTGGGCCAAGGTCAGGATCTGCAGGAGCCTCCTGAGGTCTTGCTTCCTGAAGGGCTTCTCCTCCTGCACACAACAACCCACCCCTCTTCTCACCATTCTCTATTGCTTCATCAGGATAACAAGGGAACCCAGAGAAAGCAAAAGACTGTTTGAATTAAATCAGTGCACTGATGTGTCCCATTTCAAATGAAAAAGGTACCCAAAAAATGGGGATACTAGGTTCCATCAAAAAGGCCATATGGAAAGATAAGCTTTCAGGTTTTCCCTTTGTCTGTAGAAACTAACACGTACATGTGGACCACCTCTCCTAAAATCTGTTTAGGACCTGTGACTGATTAAATATAATAATATACTCACACCTCTATAATTTTCCCTAGCAAAGTTCAGGACTGGGATCTTCAAGGGTACCAGTGTTTCACTGAAAATCTGTAATAACTGAGTTGTTATATATTTTGAATAACCTTGACTGAGAGTCTTGAATTAGAGCCACCAAGTCTGTATTTCACAACCCACAAGGAGATTCTAATTTTTGAAAGTTCCCAGTACTTAATACTCCTTATTGATATCAGCAGAGGGTGTGATGTGTCCAGAGCACACCACAAGATGTTCTGAGCACTGCCTGCCATTTGTTATGTCCAGGTGATATAAATCAGCTTTCTTGTGTGTTGCACTCCTCCTTGATACTTGATTATTTGAGTGCAAAATCCATCCCCCTCCAACCAAATCTCAAACAAAGGCAATCAGCACAAGGGTCTGTCCTCAGATGAAATTCACCCTGAAGTCAATTAACCTTGCAGAAAAGAAGGGTTTTTTTCCCATCTCCTTTTGCCATGAGACACCTCTGTAAGAGCGTAGGTGCGTGTGAGCATGACCTTTTGGAAGGTTTGATTTCTGGGCAAAAAAAATCCATATTGCTACACATCCTTCCCAGCCATGGGGTGTCTCAGGCCTGGGTGAAGACAGCAGATTAGATCCATCCTTTGGCAGACTCCAACAGCTTTGGCACAGGGTAGAGTTTGTGTTTGGAGTGTCTTGAAATTGAAAGTAAAAGTCCTGAGGAATGAAGGCACTGAGTGAAGGCCACTTTCACTTCTCCCCATGCCAAGCCCTGATTAGAGGCACCAAGAAGGGGCTCCCCAGCTGTGAAGGGGGCTGGTCAAGCCAGGGCCAGCTGTGCATTTTTGGGCAGGTGTGCATTTCCCAGCAGACCCCAGCCTGACACCTATTCATTCTCCCCACAGCCTTGCCTCTGAGGCCCCCAAGGCCAAGACTCTAAACCACATCCTTCAATTTAAGCCTGAGTTCAACAGAACTAAAGCAGCTATAGAAATCTCAATGGTGTAGGGTGCTAAATTAAATTGCCAGTACAGCTTGGAAGTCTGAGATGAGCTGTGCCTCCTCTTCCTCTGTTCTCCTGAAACTGCAGGGACTGATTTATACGTACAGGCAGATTCTATTTGTGAGCAAAATCCACCAAGCTCACATCGCCAGGAATAACACCATTACTTTTAATGGAAAGAAGCCATTCATGACCCAAAGCTCTGAAATAGTTCCACACAATGTGTAGAATACATAAAGTCTCAGGTTTCCTTTGAAAGAAAAATGTTAGGGGTTTTGTTCCAATCCTACTGGAGGAAAAAAAAAAAAGAGAGAATTATTTTTTTATGCTTTCCCCTCCTCCCTGTGAAAATCTTCATTGTGGAAGCAGCAGGTACTGGTTATAATATCAGAAAAAAAATCCCTATGAATATCAGTATGAAAAATAAAGGCAAGTTAATTCTTGTCAAGAAACAAAATTACAGTTCACAAATAAGTAGAGTCAGTGCAAAAATAATCAAGATCCTCAGTCAATCACTGGTTTCAGTCATTGAAAATTGCTAAGTATAATGGATTCTCTATTTCATTTGAAATAATCTATCCAATAGCCCAGGTTATAGGTCACGCACTCACAGGAAAATAAACAGATAAAACCATGAGCCTTCTCTTTCATAAAGCAATGTTTGACCAGATCTCTTAAAAAAACATGGGTCTAGGGCTGAAATCATGAGCCCTTTCTGCATGCACTGGGTACACTCTGGTCCCAATCATATAGCACTGAATTCAACAAAAATATGGCTCAGCCATGTTGTGGAAGAGGTCCTGAGCTAGGTTTTATATGTTTCCTTTCATTTTCTAATATTCTTATCCAAAGCTTTACGCTATGAGATTTGTAGTTGCAACAAAAATTATAATTTAATATCAATTTTGAGTCTGTGTCAATATACATCTCTCAAAATATAAGAAAAACCTACTACTCGGATCAAATTCTGAGGAACATATAAAACAAGGTGGGCAGCTCAGAGGATATTGGAGGAGCTAAAATATAAAATGTAATGAAGATTAACAAAGAGACAAACGTAGCAAAAAATACATAAAAAATAAGTGTGCCATGGTACAAAACGAAGAGAGTATTTGTTGGTTTGAAATTGCTTTTTTTGTCCCCTACAGTGTAATTCATACAGTCTTATAATTACATACTCCATTGCATGAATAAAAAACCAAGTGCTATCAGGAGTGACTTTGGGATCTGTGGGTCTGTAGACAGCTCTTCTATAATATTTTTTCTTGAGAAACTTCCCCTAAGTATCACGTAAACCCATAAACAGGCCTCAAATGAGGGTGGTGTCTCACATCAAAACACAAGAAATAAGACAAATATTTTCTTATCTGACCACAGTGAATATTGTTATATATCCACAGTGAGGACACAATTTAAACACAGGTATCCATACAGGGTTTTGTATAAATACACAAAATGGTTGTTCCTTCTTTCACAAATGGCTGATCCACTATTTTAGAATAAAATAAATGTTAAAGGTGCATAGACAGTTTATAAATTCATAATCCTTTTTGGTGTAAAAAGGTATAAAAACAACATTTCAAAGCTTCTGAGCATCTGTTTCTATAAATTAGATTGTTTCCTGCTGAATATTATGTTAATACTGTACTAGTAGTCAAAACTCAAAGTGGAAAAAAAAATCAACTTTTCTCTATCAGTAGGTTCTTTATTTTTCTGTACCAAATTAAATTTATTTGCTAGGGACTCATATCTTTGTTATAGAATGAAAGGAGGTGAATGGGGAAACAAAAAAACAAGAGAATTTAGAACTTCTTCCTCAAGCTCAAACTCTGGTGGTGTATTTTCATCAGTCATCCCCAACTTCTCCAGCTCAGAAATAATGGAATAAATGGTTCCTTGTACTGCAGTAGTTCCCAGAGAGCCAGCTGTACTGACTGTGCTCAGTACACACTTGAACTTGTGCTTTCCCTCCTGAGGCAAACTGAGAAGATAATGGGTAGAGGGAGAAACAGGTCATTTATTTAAGAAATTAAACATGAATCTTCCAATCCAGTGTGGACTGGACCCATTAGCCCTCTTTTCACCTGTGTGTTGGAGATGTTTTGAGACCTTCTAGAGGCATTTGTGTACTCAGCTTATTACTGAGATCACTAACAAATTTGGCACAGTCTATTAAGTGTTCAGGTACTATGGTAATTAGCTCAGTCTGAAATCCTCACCAGATGAAAAAGTGCAACAGAATGACCTTTTAATCCCCTTGCCTTCATTTCAGCATCTTATCAGCATTTCACAGTTCCTTCTTAATATGTGACAGTGTAGAGAATTTCATAATTCATTTCAGCTATTGAATCCAAATGTGAAATTACTGGAGGAATTCTCACAGACACTTCATAGAGAGAACTTTTGTATTTCAAGGCTTGGAATGGGCTAGTCCATGAAAACAATTTCTAAAGACTCAGATGAAGTCAAACTCACAATGAGCAGAGTGGTTCTGTCCCAGCAGGGCACAGTATATGGTGTGGCTAAACCCTTCTTGACACTACTCTCTGTAATATAAGATGAGTCAGAGACAGGCTCTTCTCCATCTGTCAAAATCAGTGTCTGATTTTGCAAATATCCTTTATTTCCTTTGGAGTGACTCCGCTCCTCCCACAGGGTTTGTTGGTGAGTCTGTCAGTTTGAAGCTCTTTGAGTAAGGTTCCCCTGCAGTGCTGCTGCTCAGAGGTGTTGTGGTCTGTCCTCAGGAGCACTTTTCAGAGAGCAGAGGGGTTAACAGCAGACACGTCAAGGTGGTGGGAGTAGAACAAGGCAGTGGTGCTGATCTCTTCTCTGTAGATTCAATCTCTACTTCTCCGTATACCTCATGCTGCCAGCCTTGAAGACAGTCAAGAGTACAGCTATTTCACCAGTGCTTCTGCATTTGAGACCTTGACTTGGATTGAAATTTGCAAATGTTGAGCTCTTGATTATACGTCAATGTTTGTAGAGTGGTAAAACCAAAAGACAAACTTGCTCTTTAAGGGAATTTCTTGTAGCTTTCCACTGTGTATTTTTTCCTCATAAGACAAGTTCCATCAACCAACCATTTTAGGTGAATAGTTATCAGTTCAAGAAAAGAGATGTTTAAGAATAGCTGTGAGCAGCAGCAACCTGTAATTTTTCTGATGAAACCTAAAAAAACCTGGTCTGCATGAGCAGAATCACCTGGTCTACCCCTCCCTTTGGAGAAATCCTGTTCTCAAAAATGCTTTCTTACTGATGAAAATCCCACCCTGACATAGACCAGAAAACATCTGAAAGAATGAGGTTGTCTAAAACCTCAGTCTCAAGCTTTAGATGCATCACTCTCCTGAATATAATCACTGTCTAGTAAAGCTGATGGGGAAGATTCAACACAGTTGGCTATTTCTTGCAGAGTCAGCCTAAATCAGCCAGAGGGGAATGTGGACGTGGAAGAGTGTCTTCAAAAGCAAAATACAAGTGCTTTTTTTCAGTTCTGAACAAATCCTTGTGTGGTGTAGTATCGCCATTGCAATTAAACTTTGGGGCCTGTAACCCCAGAGTATAAATGTTGTGGATTTCACCTGCTTGTAGATAGTGTTTTCCTTTTCTTGGAACCTAGCTATAGCAATGACAGATAGAGAAATACTCCTGTGATTTATATCATAGCTGCCACCACGATATTTGATCACTTGTGGTGGGAGGCATGGATGTCAGTAATCTAAGAGTTACTTAGATTCCAAATCCTGTAATGTGTTGGCAGAAACCTTACGACTCCATTAAGTTGTGTTATACTCTATGGAAAATAGACATATCAATCATCTTCAGTTAAATATTTAGAACTCATGCGATATTTAAAAGAACAATGATCTTTAAGATGTAAAAATAGTATACTCAATCTATTCTGCACTCTCACAGACTTAGTTTGAGTTACATGGCAAGCAAAATTTTCCCAGTGATTCAAATCTACAGCAGGGAGCACTAAATTAACAGAGTGCTGGAGGTAAGGTGAAAATAATCTGCATGCACAATGGAGCTGTGGTCTATCTCAGAGCTTTTTGCAGCCTACCAGGAACAAAGATGAAATGAGGGAGTGGTGGGTGATGCAGTAAGAAGAGGAATGGTGCTATGGGTGTTTGTCTCCAAGACGTCTCTCCAAGATGCCAGAATTCCGTGAGGTTTGAAACCTGTGAGCTGGGCTTCCTTTGCAGTTAGGGAAATCAAGGCAATTAGGCAAGAGAATGGGGACAGACTGCATGGGTGTGCACAGAGGATGGTGGTAAATGCATTATTTTGGAATGCATGGCTACATAGCTGCCAGAATGGCTGAATCCAAGGAGAAAAATGGCAATGGCCACTTCTCTGGAGAATTCTAGCTCCAGAGACATCGTGGTGAAGGATGGTTCTGCCTCCACCATTCTGTGCATAAAATGAGGTGTTCAGGGGAAAGGAGAATTGCTAATTGTTTTTTCCTGGT
>VZTB01018170.1:491758-502788 GCA_013397245.1 Thryothorus ludovicianus
AAAAAAAAAACACCAAGAGAAGTGCCAGACTGGATTCAGACACACGGACTAGCTAGTGAAAACCCAGTCTCCAGCAACAGTCTGGGTCAGATGCCTCTAAGGAATGTGAACTAAGTCTGTAGAAGGCAGATGTTGGGTAATTTGTTCTCAGTGAGAATTTCATCCTAAATCATAACAGTTACAGATTGGTCTTAACCCTGAAACATGAAGTCTTGCATGCCTTGATCATTCTAGATATCCTGTTGCTTGAGCAGACCTCATTAATTTCTTGGCCCCAATGACATCTGTGGTGAGGAGTTGTACAATCTGATGCCAGAATTTGAGACTTTCCTTGGTTTTGAAGTTTTGCTTTTCAATTTATTTAAGCTTTTATGCTTCTATGGTTGGTGGGGGATTTTTGCATAAATGTAAATAGTTCATGGTTTATTCTTGGTTTTCATCTTCGTGTGTGTCTCAGAACTAGATGCTGAACCTCTTTAATATTGAAAGATTTCACAGGATGGACTAAATGTCTCTGCCCATCTGATAAGCAGGGTATAAGAAGCATAAGTTTGGGGGAATTTTTTTGAAAGACACAAAAATTTTGCTTTTCACAGAAAAACCTGAGTTGGAAGGGACCATCAAGGATCACTGACACCCAACTCTTATGTCACTTACCTACACTGGGTCATATCCCTAAAGATGGACAGAGTTTGACTGTAGAGAGATCCCAGACTTTCCTGTTTCACTTTGCATGAAATAACAAAGAATTCGGGTGGTTCAAAAGAGGAAATTTAGGTTGGGCATTTCAACATAATGCCCAAAGGCATTTCAAAACTGGGGGTGGATAGAAAGACACAAAACCAAACCCAAAACAAAAATGAAGTGGCATACCTCAGGTGCCCAACTTTCTCCCCTTGTCCCTGGAGACCTTTTAGTTTGCATGCAAACAGAAATATGAAGCCACTCCAAACACTGAAGTGGGATCTAGTCATAATCTTTGACTACCAAAGAGGCTTTATTGGTATGAGAGACACAGGCTCTCCTCAGAGGTCGCCAAACGCAGCAAAGGAAATGTTCACTGGATATGAGAAAATCTCTTTCACTCTGAACATGATAATACACAGAAGCATTTGTGCAATTCTTCCTCAGAGATTTTCAGGACGTGGCTGAACCAGACCCTGACGTGCTGGATCTAACTTTGAAGCATAACTTGTTCTGATCAAGGGATTGGACAGGTGACCTTCAGAGGTTCCATTTCAGCCTGAACCACTCCATAAATTTGTGACATTTATGATGTTTAACTGGGAATAAACTACATGAAATTCATCCAAGGTACAAAATGCAGTTTAGGATTCAGCTATTTAGAGCTCAAATTCAGGCCTCTAGCTTCAAAAACAGACTCCTCAGGAGAATAAAATGTTTCAGAGGAAAACAAATTATATTTAGATTCCACAAAAAAAAAAATCCCACAAATACTGTCCAATGTTAATTAAATTCTGTGTTTGAGCTTCAGTCACAGCTCAGTGATGAACCTGCTGCCATGATAGTCTGACAGTTATTTCGATTTATGACTGTAAAGAAATCTAAAGCCGAGGAGAGATCAAATCTCAGAGCTAAGTAGAAGAGAGGAAAAAAAGAAAACAAACACACCAACATTGTGTCTTGACTACAAATTTCAACCTCCAGAGTAAAAGCTAAGTTTTTATGAGTTTGGTTGTTACAACAATGCTGATCTGAAGCAGTAAAGTAGTCCCACAATTATATCTGCCTTACTTTTCATCAGAAAAGAGTGTGTTGGCATTGATCAAAAACTTCTTCCTTATAAGTACGGGAGAAAAAAAGTGGGGGACACAGATTTCTGCATAAAATCAATTTTGGAGTCCTGTGAGTTGCCTATTACTGGAAAACATAGCATGGTTCAAAGATCTTAGATCCAGTACTCAGTGAAATTGGTGCACCATAAAATGCAACCAAGAGTTGCTGTAGGCACATTAGATTTACATACAAAGATCATATCCACAGGGCAGGGCTGCTTGAAGCCCTCTCAGCAGCCACTGTGATTCAGTTTATTGGGTCAGGCTTGGGCAAGGGTATTCCCAGCATCTTCATTTTATGCAGCTTTGTACTCTGTGGCCATACCCCTCAGTTTTAGGGTGGCCACTAATCTGAAAAACGCGATGGAATGGGGGACCTCTAATCCTGTTGTTCACCAGAAAAACAAGCTCAGGTCACTCTGTCCCTTTGAGATCTGGTGCAGAGCATTGCAGAGAGAAACACTGGTAATGAATGGATAGAGTGATGGTGCAATTACATCTGACACATGTTGTCATAAATCAAACCTGACAGAAGCCCCAGAATTATTTTATAAAGCTCTGTGCAGACTGGAATGTCCAAATCTTTGAGGCAAAACATAAAACCAAAGTCCTGTCCCTTCTTGTCTTTAATGAGACTATGACCATATTTTAAATAATTGAGCTGTGAAGACTGAGGGCAAAGCATTTCCAGATCAAGGGCAGCGAGATATACATTAAAAAGAATGGGTAGATGAGTGGGTTTTTTCTCTCTTAAAGCTGCAATGTAGAGCTGTGATCACAAGCAGTATAATGCTGGCACCTGGACTTGTGTCTGCCAGCAACAAGAGAACAGGATGATGACCGGATCTTTCAAATAAAATATATATATAAAAGAGAAAAAAATACTTTCATCTTAGAAAGATGAAAATTATGTTACTGGTTCTCCATGGAAGGTGTTCAGATCCACACTGAGCATAAAAGAATAAAAGTCAGAGAGAAGAAGGCTGCCTTGAAGTCGTATCTTAGAATCACAGAATCACAAAATCATTTATGTTGGAAAAACTCTCTAAAAACATTGAGCCCAACCATTCCCCCAACATTGCCAGGGCCACCACTAACCCATATCACCAAGTGTCACATCCACATGATTTTTAAATCCCTCCAGGGATGGAGACTCCAACACTCCCCCGGGCAGCTGTGCCAGGGCTGGACAGCCCTTTTGGTGAAGACTTTTTCCCTAACATCCAACCTAAACCTCACCTGGGGCAATTTGAGGCTTTGTCCTGTTCCCTGTTCCCTGTTCCCAGAGCCCTTTCCCTCCGGCTGTCCCCTCCTGGCAGGAGCTGTGCAGAGCCACAAGGGCCCCCCTGAGCCTCCTTTGCTCCAGCCTGAGCCCCTTCCCAGCTCCCTCAGCCGCTCCTGGGGCTCCATTCCCTTGCCCAGCTCCGTTCCCTGCCCTGGACACGTTCCAGCCCCTCGGTGTCTCTCCTGTCCTGAGGGGCCCAGAGCTGTCCCCAGCACTGGAGGTGTCCCAGCAGTGCCAGCCCAGGGGATGGGCCCTGTCCTGGGGCCAGCTGGACACTCTAGGGTTGAGACAAGCCAGGGTGCTCTTGGCCCGTCGAAGACATCCAAAAAAGAATGGAGATTCTCCTTTGCCTTCCTTCTCTTGTGGACGAATTTGAAAAAAATTTTTGTTGACCTTACTGATAGTGGCCATATTAAGTTCTAGTTGGGCTTTGCTCATTTAGATTTCCATCCTGTACAATTTCACAATATTTTTGTAATTCTCCTGAATTGCTTATCCCTTCTTCCTAACATAAATAACTCCCCGTTTTTTCAATAATTTCCAGCCAAAGCTCTCTGTTCAGCAAGGACAATTGTTTTCCCAGCAGGCCCAATTTTAAGCAGGTGGGGATAGCCTATCCCTGTGTCCTTAGGATTTCTTGTAGGCTTGCCCTGGCTGCCACACAGTGTCTTGTTTATCCTGCACAGCTGGCAATGCTCCTGGTCCCCAGTGTTCACCAAGGGCTTCTTTTACAGGGGAGGGAAGCTTGGAATTTACTGCTCCTGGCTTGGGACC
This sequence comes from Thryothorus ludovicianus, assembly GCA_013397245.1. Classification (NCBI taxonomy): domain Eukaryota; kingdom Metazoa; phylum Chordata; class Aves; order Passeriformes; family Certhiidae; genus Thryothorus; species Thryothorus ludovicianus. The sequence continues at coordinate 495,614 of VZTB01018170.1, forward strand.
CATCAGCTTACGTCTCATGAGCTGAGGGCTCCTGGTAATTCCCTCTGCTCCCCTGATGTTCCCTCAGTTTGGGAAACAACTCTGTGTTTCACTGGAGTGCTTTATTGACAACAAGGTGGGCACCAGAGCTGTTCCCCTGACTGATCAGGACCTCCTTCCTGGCTTGACTTCTCCATAGTTTTGGTTGGAAATAAAAAAGTTCAGTATGTCCTGTTCTGAAGGCAGGGCTGGGCTAGGTGACCTCCAGAGGTCACTTCCATGAAATTGCTGCAAGATTCCACGATTTCCTCCTAAACTGTTGTGTAATAGCGAGAAATATCCATCATACTTGGCCATAATCCAGTTCATGGGGTTTGTTCCTACCAGAGACTGAACTAAAAAATGACACAATTTTGCAATTAAAATAAGAATCTGTAATTAAATTGTGTTCTTTTGTTTCTCCTGAGACTACACAGTCTTTGAGTTCCCACTGATGATATTTCACACTGACATACCACAGGGGCTTATTCCTAGAATTTTCTTTTGTTATTCTAGTTCTAAATGTTCCATAAGAAAGGAGTGCCCTCAAAGAGAAATTTTCTGAAGTTTAAATCTGCTAAGATTTCCAACATTTAGTAGCTATAAGAAGGGAAAACAAGAAAGTCTAATGGCAAGATTTATAAAATCAGTCAAATGTTGAATTGCAGGATATTAGTAGTTCATAAATCAAAATAATTTCATTGGAATGTATATGCCTTCCCTTCAACCATTTCACCTACTCTCCATTGATGACCAGAAAAGCTTAAGCATCTTTTTGGTTTTAATCACACTTTTGTTGACAAAACAAGAAGTTTACAAATCTTTTCTCTGTCTGCAGATAAGTCATAAAGACCCACCCTGTCCCCTTCCTCTAATGAACTGGCCACCTTGCAGAGTTGGCAAGAGCTGAATAGTTTGCATCAGGCTTGCATGTGCAACTGCCCTACAAAGTACTCAGGATTGGGTATCAGTCAAAACAAGCCTATGCAAAAATTTACCATTTTAGCAGATGGAGTCAGAACAGCTCACTTGCGTGCAGTAAAAGTCTTAATATTTCCACAGCTGGCAAGTTTCCTGTGGTCTAAATGATTGGAGCTTTTGGGCTTTTGAAAGAGAAGACCTAAGTCAGGCTTTAACTCATAAAACATTTTGTGTTTCAAATATCAAGGTGCCTTACAGATTTTTGCCTCCAAAAAAGAACTAGAACATTTAAGTAATTTGGAAAGGGAAAGTATATCTTTCATCTTCTGCCCCACATCCTGAAGCAAAAGCAGTGATATGGTAAAAGCTCAGTTTTGGCTTCTGTGACATTTTTTACAATCAGACTTTTCTTGATTGTTGCTCTACAGCCAGAGATCTCACCTCTTGCCTCTCCTGACCAATATAATTGTGTCAACAGAAGCCTGCAGTACAGAGGAGATCAACTTCTGAATTTTATTGTGCTGCTTCTGTGAAGTCCAGTGTAACAGGATAGTGTGTTATGAAACCAGGCAATAATAATACACTGCTATGAGTCACTTAATATACACTGGTTTTGTCAAGAGCAAAAATCCTTTATCAGAAACAATGCCTGTTGGAAAGTTGACTATTTCTGATAGCAAGTTCTCAGAGTGGAGTTGCCTGGTCTATGAGGAAGTCGAAATCCTATTATAATGCTATGCAAACTGAAGCTTTATTAGTTCACACTCTTCTTGACAGTCATGAGATTTGAACCAAAAGAAACTTTGTTAGAGCTGAAAACTGCTCTGGGGTTGCAGTAGTACCAAAGGATGTTTCAAAGAAAGGGCTAATATTTCTCCCATTCTGTGTGGCTTGGGGAAGAAACTGACATGAATTTTCTGACTGTGACTTTTGACCACTTGCCCTGGCATTAAGGTAGATGAAGGATGGACAAATCCTGCTCAGAATTAGAAAGACTGAAAAATTGTCCCACATCTGTGTTTTAGCCTTTCCTTAAATTATAATATTCAGCTTTACTTCAGTGTGTGGATTTTGCTACCTTCATGCTAAGGAAATCAAATGTGATGTATTCTTCCCAATGGGATTTTCTTTTGAAATAGATATACACGGAATGTTACCTTGAAATGGATCTGTCACTATGCAGTCCCCCCTATTTCAATGTGACCTGCTCTCTAGCACAGAGGTGGACTGGAAATCTTGGACTCTGGTCCCAGCAGTCACCACAATGATGGAGTAATTTTGCCTGCTGCAAAGAAAGTCAAAGCATGTTTCCCCACCTTCGGTGACCAGTAGAGCAAGGTGTTGTTAAGGAGGATTTTGTCACTTTCAGCTGTATGCTTAATTATTCAAAAACAGCTTTTCAAAACAAAATTTATTTGTGTTGTCCTTCTTCCCTGTTTTCTACAGGCTGCTGCTCTACTGTTGTTATGCTCTGTAAAATCTCTGCTCATATTGCTCTGCAGAAAATATTTATTCCACTGATTCTCTGCTGAAATTTTAAGATTACCCAAGTCTGGACATATCCAGTCAAATAAGTGACAGGCTTCCACAGATGCTACCCATGTACATACCCACGGTTTAGGTACAGCAGTTAATTCTTCTGAAATGTAGTAACCAGGGAAAAACCCACAGAGATATTTCTGTTTGCTTTATACAGTCCTGAAGTGTTTAGGCTGGTGCACCAGGTGCTTTACAGCCCCTCTGAAAGTGGGCAGTTTGGGGTCTTTATGTGGACAGCTGCTCATGAAAGCTTTGGAAGCATCAATCACTCCATAGCACTTCAGCTGACATGATTGCTGACACTCATACGTGAGACTGCAGACCTGCAGACTCAAACCTTGCTCCTTTACTATCCTGACTGTCTGAATCATGGTGACTACCATGCAGGGAAGATGGTGCTTTTCATCCCAAATTGCATAGGTGTAAATGGAATGAGCATCCAGATCTGCTGTGTTACCTCTGCTTCATCCTCAGTAGTCATATTACTTATTTTCTTTTTTGTTTTTTTAACCCACTTTTTTCCATCTAATTAGGGAGCATTGAAAGCAAACCACAAAATCCAATTTGTTTAAAATCTTCTCTTAGCAAAAAGAGGCTGAAATAAATAATGAAAAATAAAAGACCTCAGTCCTTACTGAGTGTAGTCCCTGCTGAACCATGACAACCTGCCTTCATCCTAAATTCACTCTGGCCACTCCTGCTTCCCCACCACTTCTTGTAAATTAGATATCAGACACCTTCTTAAATTTCCACAGATCTCCTGTTACTTTTTGTTAAAGAAAAAGCCCATTGTTGCAGACAGCACTTTTCTCCTCTGGCTAGATAACACAGGACAGAACAGTGACCCTCCACACAGCACAGCCCTGCCCTTGACAGGGAGCTGGTTCCCTGCACAATATTTTAACAGAATAACACGCAAGATAAAAAAAAAAAGGACAGTTACCCTGTGAAATGAAAGCTCAGTGATTTAAAAAGCAGCACTGAGTGTGTGAGGGAAGGAAGGGAGGCTGGGGGATGGGATGGCAGATTTCACTTGTCAGGTCAGGGGTAACAAAAAATTATCCTGATCCAATAGACCATGTGAAAGGATATTACTGGGGTATGAAAAAATTCTTTTGGGGGGACAGAATGTATTTTTTATGCCCTTTCTCTAAAGCACTCTTATTTTTTTTGTTCTTTGCTTGCATCTGTTAAATGCTGGAATGTCTGCAGGGACATTTTTAAAAGCTGCACAATGTCAATTAAATTTGCCGAGCAGTATATCTTTTTGGAGTACGTGTGACCTTTTCTGTTTGTCATTTCCTGGGCATCACACCAAGTGATCCTCTTAGGATGCTGGCTTTGTGGAGCAGGCTCACAGCAGCAGGACTGCAGGAACTGCAGGTTTCTGGGACCGCTGCCAACCTCCGGATAATTGCCATCAGCAGGAAAGAGCTAGAAAAGCTTGGCTGAGTCCATCTTTTACAGATAGATTGACCCCTTTCTGCCACTGCAGAATCACAGTCAGAGAGAAACACATATTCCAAAAAGAGAGGGAAGGGAGGGGATGGAGGGGGGCAGAGGAATGATTACAGCAGGAAGGCTACATCTGATCTGAACAAGAGAGATTTGGAGGTTACACTCGCTGCTTTGCCTTCGCCAATATTTATAATATCTTCTGTTTTAAGACAGACAAATCTGGGAATGAGGCTTAAATTCTAAGCTCTGTTACAATAAAACGGATGCTTTTGTGAGACCAGAGTCAGAGCTCTGAGAGGGGAGGGAAGGGTGGGAATTCAGTGCCTTCATGTGATACATCTGCTGGGAAATAACAATTTGAACATATATGCAGCAATCAAAAGGCAGACAATGAATGCGTGCTGAAAGCCACTGCAGGTGTTTGGTAAGGGGATGGAGGACAGTAAAAGGAAGGAGAAAGAAGGCTGTGTGCCCACAGCTCAGTAGCTAAGCTGAGATGTTTCAAAGAACAGCAAGAGCCACAATTGCACTTTATGAGAGCCAGGAATGGAAAGCATTAAGTACCCTTAATAGCCCCGTGTCCAGCAAGAGGTTGTGTGGGGTAAATGGTGATGACATGGCCAGGAGGTGATTTCAGCAACTGAGTTTTCAGATACACCACCTCCTCTGTGTGCTTGTTCCTCTCAGTTTCCTGCAGGACTTAAATTCAGTGCTGCTAGTAAACACCTCTAATGACTGCAGCACAAGAGCCCAAAATCTCTGTGTGGGAATTTCCAGGGTGGGGTCCCACCCTGAGACAGAGCTGCCTCTCCCTGGCATATCTCCATGGAGGTGAGACAGGAAATGGTCAAAATCTTACTGAAATACCAAACCTGCCCCAGGCAATCCCAAACTGTAAGATGCAAGGCCAGTTCTCTTTTCACTTGGGAATGGAAAGAGCTGAGTGCATTACAGGGGTAATCATTTGTCCCTTCCATGCAGTCGTGTGACTTTCTAGATATGGACACCCCAATTGTGCTGCCCCTCTCCTCTCCTGGAGGAAAATCCTTCCATCACTCATGTTGCTGCAGCTGTCATGCAGCAAAGAGCAATTCTAAGCTGCAAAAATGTATCAAAATATGCGTGACGTCTGAAAATCAAGATCTTCATGGAAAATAAAGCTTCTGAGACAGAATCTGCACCGTGTTTACATCAGTGCAGTCTAGTATTAACATTAAGATGTTTGATGCTAAAAACGTAACACCCAAATCCATTCATTTTCATTACTTCTTTTTCTTTATCCTCACCCATGATCTATCTCTTAATTGCCAACATAAATAATACTTGGGTTACAGTAATGTCCTGTGGCTCCAAAATGGGGAAACTTCAGTGCATAAGGTGCTGAGCAAACATGTATGGAGGCATAATCCTGTCAAATATTATCCAGGTCATATGATCTGTAGCTATATTCCTCCCTGTAGAGAACACACTCAGCTCAGCAAACGCTTGGCCTGTTTCTCTGTGTGACACTGAATGTCAGTGAATGACATCTCACAGATGATACTTTATTGGTAGAGCAGGTGCTTGTGGCAAGAACTATATTTATAGAGCAGAGGTCTAAAAGTGGGTCTGTGCTTAACCGGTCTCAGTCACTTCCAGATCAGATTTGAGTCTTTCAGAAGACCTTTCCCCTCTTCTTTCCCTGCTCACAAACTCTCACCAGAATGAGAAAGCCAAGGGGTGCTTCCCAGACCCCCAGCAGAAGAGCCACGCAATCTGGGATGCAGAATCCCTATCCTCCCTAGGAAGGGAGATCATGTCAGAGGAGATTCCAGGCCCATACCTTACAGGCTGGTATTTTTTACAGAAGAGAAGGCTAACCCTGTAACATCAGCACCACAGCAGTTTGTCACAGCCCCAGGGTCACAGTGGTGAAGAGCTGTTGAGCACACTAGGATGAACTAAACAACACTTTGCATTTCTGGCATGTAACTTCCTCTGTGCCAGCACAGAGGAACCACACGGACCCAGTCCTGAGGAAAATGTGAGACAACCTCTCCTGGAATGGCAAAAGGAAGCACACATGTGCCAGGCTCTCTTCAGGATAATTGGAACTATCCTGGGTTGGCTTCTCTGTTTGCCCTTGCCCTGTCACATTTTCTCTCCTAAGCACCTTAAGCTGTAGAAGTAGTTTGCCATGCCAAGGAACAAGGATGTTTCTGATAGCCAAAGGGGAATTTGGAGCTGTCCAAATGACATCCAGCCACCAGCACACCAACTGCAATGTTTGGGATTGGGTGAATCACCTTAAAATTGCACTTTTGTATGGGGATCTTTCCAACTATTACAGTCCAACACCATGCTCAGTGTTTAAGTATGGGTTTACACAGAGGGTGTGCTAGACAGGGCAGAAAAGTGGAGGCATTTCAGTTTCTGCCCAGGATGAAAGTTTGAATTCTTTCCTGGAAGTAGGCTCCATTTGATCCACCTGCGGATATGTGCTGGGTGTGAGGAAAGGTGATGAGATACTGCTCTGCTAGCCTGAAAAAACAGTGCTTTTTCCCAAGTTAAATTGAAAAATACTGCCAGACCTCAGCTTGTAATATGCTATTCAATTTCACCTTCCACATGCTGCTTGGAGTAATCCTAGTCTGAGTGTGGTCCACAGCAAATATGAGGGAGCAAAATTTAAACTTTTGCCTGAAAACCCATTTGTTCATTCCTCAGAAACTAAACAAGAGGGGTTTTAATGATATATATTTTTAAGGAATTATATTGTGGCTTCAGGACCTGTCAGCATCAACAAAGTCATTCCTCCTGTGGGCAACATATAAAAGGGAAAACACCTCTATATTTCATTTTGTTTCCATTTGCCACCTCCATTTACAGCTGGGGCTTATGAGTGATTTGAATAGTCTCACTGAAGTCAGGAGGACAACTCATGAGCTTAGAGGGAGGCACGTGATGGAAGGCTTTACCAATCACCCTCCAACACCAGATGCTGGAAGACACAGTGTTGTTAGCTGTTGGCAGCTGACCTGAAGAAGTTAAGTTTAGCAGTGTATGGAGGCCCCAGGATCTGCAGCTCAGCTTCCTTTCCTCTCTTTAGCACAAAATATTTTATAAGAAACTGAGACCAGCAGCTTTTCCCCAGCCAACAAAAATAAAGACACTTGCAGCACAGCAATGTGCAGCACGCCTGCCTAACTCCAGGCTGCTCTGCCAGGGAATCAGAGAGATGGATGAGGGATGAATGGATG
>VZTB01018170.1:503218-521721 GCA_013397245.1 Thryothorus ludovicianus
GATGGATGGATGGATGGATGGATGGATGGATGGATGGATGACGAACAGCAACTGAATGATGAGCAGAGAGGCAATAGCACAGGGACTGAGGTCCAAGCCCAGAGCAATGACGCATCCACGAGAACTATTGCAATTGTCTACAGTGGAGAAATGTAATTTGTTTTTTGCAAATGCAGCCTAGCTCCTTAAAATAAAATAAAGGAAAGCAAATACCTCAGCTCTGTTAACTACTTGGCCAGTGATGGCAGCCCTTGAGCCAGATATATAATGCTGATATAAACCCCACAGCTCAGGCAAGATCTACTGGATGGGTTTGATCAAGGTCTAGTGCATCTTTAGGAATGTGAGTAAACTGGAAACATATGTTTTCATTCTGTGGTGACGTAGAATCAAAAGTCCCTTCTGTTTGTCTTCCCTCTGTCTCCTCCAAGCCTTTTACATCTCACTTTATTTGTGTGTCTTAAAATATTCCTGCTGTAGACTCCTAAATTGTGGGGAGAAATAAGATAGGAAATGCCAGCAGATCAGACCAACAAAAAGCCAAACCACGTACAAACTTGTCCACCAACTAACTCCTCTCAGAAAACTTCCTTCATCTGTGGAAATCCTAACCTCACCCACTAAAGCCCTTCCAAAAGCAATGCAGTTGGCACTGCATTCTGTCTGTGTTCACAAATTTAGGCTATTCCAGGCCAAGAAAGAGGGGAAAAAGCCCCCATAGCCCTTTGGAGAAAGTGACCCTGTTGGAGTTCCCTTAATGTTGTAAGGGGGGGAACAGGGACTCAGTTTAGAGACACTTGGGGTACAGACTTCTGCAGCAGCTGACTCTGTCAGACAGTCCACACCTGAGGGAATGAAAGGTGACACAGGATTATTTTATTTTTTAAACTATTTATGAGAAAAACACACCCATCTCCACTACCCCTACAATTCTCTCTCATGTTTCTCTCTGCAAAGCCATCCAGGCAAGCACCACCAACCAACCCCTCAGCCCTTCCTGCTCTGGTGCTCCTCCAGGGCTGGGTGTCAAACACAACACTGTCCCAAGACAGTTTCTGGTTATGCACCCAATCTACCTGAAAAAATGCTTGTGAGGACCCAGAGATTCTGCTGTAGTGCCCTTTTTGCATCTAATTCCCCACAATCACTGACGAAGATCCACCAGTGCTATCAATCTGTTCACACAGCAGCTTCTGGTATTCAGGATGACTAGTTATTCAACATTTTTTTCACCCAAGCTCCTCCTTACTGCTTGTGCTGTCACCATCTGTCTCATCAAAATAACAAGATTAAGGACCATCCTACTGTTTTTACTATCCTGCTTGTCCTTCCACCTTTCCACCTTGTCTTAAGGTTTCTCGTACTCTCAAGGCTAAAATGAGAAAGCTTTGGACTCCTCTGAAACAGAAAAGATAAGATGAAAACCATGCTTGTAGTCCTAGAGCTGGGGCTCCCAGTATCACTTTCCAAGACCTGCATGAATAGATTATCTCCCCTTTCCAAATCGGCTCTCTCTGTGCAAATAGTTTGCCCCAGTTTGCCCCAGCTTTTGGCTCAAAATATGTGTGTGAGTGAGTAGAGCATCTCTCATGGGCTTGGATTCTGTATATTTTGAGGCAGAGGTCAATGGATGTCCAGGATTATGGGATACTGTGGCAGGTTGTCTCTATTGTAATTTTTTTTAAGTTTTAATGGTGCAAGGGTTTTTCTTGGACAGGAAAAACAACTTCTTATTCGCATTTTTCCCAGTTGAAGGGAAATCTAGGAAATAAGAGAGTAGCCCAGACTGCTCTCAGATACCCAGATATTCATCTCATCCAGGATGAGATTGGAAATGCAGGAAGCATGTGAAATTTCCAGAAAGAAGGTGGTAAGCTAAAAAAAAACAGGCTGAGCAGAAATCAGGGTTTAGATTTGAAAAATTAGAGAATACATGGATGATGGAAGGTTTGTCACCACTCAGGAGGCCACTAACACCAACCAGGTTGAGAAAAGCCACAGATGGGACCATTTACTAAAGAGCTCTTTTGTTAGGAAGAAGCATTGTTATGATGAGTTATAAGATTTGCCAGGTTCCCACAAAACTCCTGCCTCCATCCTTCTTCTCATGTTACCACATGAATCTGATGCCAACATCAGAACAGTCACAGCTCCGTACTCACCACAGTTATCCATAGCTCTGAGTGGAACTGTTAGCTCCCTGGAAACCACAAAAAAAAAAAAAAAAGCAAGTCATCTGATTTTGCAGCTTAAGTGTCACGCATGAAATCTCCTATTGTCTCATCTGTTTTGGGATCCCTTTCTACCTCTTTTAAATAAGAAAAAAGCAAATGTGTTACAATTTTATTCCTTCTCTTCAATGGAACTTGGCTAACAGAGGACTGAGTTAATTTACAGGATACTGAAATTTTTCTTTCTTACTCATCATAGGCTAAGAATGAAGATCTTACCTTCTTATTCTCAGCTACCCATGAACCTCCTTTTCTCACGGAATAAACGAGCAAAGAAAAAACCTATCTGTTCCCTCTCTCCCCTTCAAATTTCTCCTCAAGTTAGGAAAGGAAAATAATGACCTACTGCAAAAACTGGAAATAAATTATAGCCAGAATGGCAAAAGCAAAATATTTCTCCTCTAAACATGTTGCTTTTTCCTCTGTATGTCTTGGCAGCCTAACTTTCTGAAAACACCCACCTGAATTCTCTGCACTCAACACAGCAGCCCAAGGATAAACCCTCTGGTAAATCCTATGTGACTGAAGATATAGAAGCCTTCCTGTGAGTAAAAACATTTTAAATATGATTGCTATACCTGTAAGCAACCAAAGAGCCCTTTTGGGGCAAATAATTTCCTTGAAAATATCTGAGTCCAATCATCTAAGCCTGGGAGTCCAAATTTATGTAACACCACTGCTTTCCTCTCCTCATTGTCCATCCCCTGCCTCAAAAGAAAAGAGTTTACCCTGTCCATCTATCATTTAAATGGTAATGAGTTAAATGAATTCCACCTCACTTCCGAGCTTCAGAGTAAGCTTGGGTTCATTTATTCGTTTAAAGGCACAAGAACCCGTTTGACATTGCTGAACATGTCCCAGATTTATGGAAAATAAAACTGTACTAATCTCACGCGTTTATTAGCTTTTCTGTCAGATGCCTCCATGAGTATTCAGAGATGTGAATTTGCCCTGCAGTTCTGTTCTGACTGGAACAGCGTCTCCTGAAATGTAAATGTAATCTTAAGGTCATATGCTGATGAAAATCCCTGTTTTGCCAAAGTCTAATTTCTTGGTCACTTGACAAAGCAGCTGCTGTTTAGTTATATGGCACAAAGAACACTATTAAAGATGGATAAGTTACATGTTTGATTTGGCATATATTATACAGCTTATAAAGATAAAAAACTTACAATGTATGATTATTTTCCCTGACTTAGCTGAGTAAATAAAAGACCTCTCACAAATATGCATACAGAAATGATACTTGTAAGTGAATTTATTCATCTACATATTATGTAGCACTCCAAGGGCTTCTCTGACTTCATTTTAAAGGATCAACACAAATATCCTAAACTGTGATATAATTTATTTGCCGAATTATAGATTGTTATTGAGACAAATTCCTGATTTGAAGGAGAATACGGAGATTAGACAGTTGTAAATGTTATGTGACAGTAAGCTCTGCAGCTGATGTACATTAAGGAAAATAAAAATCGCAAGGTTTGGATAGTCAACAGCTGGTGTCAGCTGGTACCGTACCACATCAGTGCCTCCAAGGTTGGTAAAGATTTTTTTTAACCATCTGGTAGTTATCTGGCATTGGTCAAAGTCAGAAGGACAATACTGGAGGCTTCTGCTCCTGTTTTGGGAAACCAGGACGAATTCTTGTTTGTGTAAGCAGGGAACATGCACTGTGGGTCAAGAAAGACAATATGACATGTTTTAGGAGGTGATGCTGTCATTCCTGGCCCTTTTAGTGTGTGAGGAAGTGCTGGCAGGGAAATCACACTGCAGGGACGTAAGGTTTGGGCTACACAAAACTCCCTGTCCAGGAAGAGCTGGAGCATTTGAGCTACAGGGTTTGGTCTCCAGGTTTGAGCTCTGAGGAGTCAGTTCTAGAAGCAGAGATGTGTCTGTGAGCTCAGTATCTGGTGATGGGTGGAGAAGGAATGTTGCCCACACAGTGTTTGACCTTCATCTCACAAGGAAAAATGTCGAATATACTCAGAAAAATAACAACAGTGTTTTACCAAAAGATTGTTCTTGTGCAGGAATACTGGTCCTTTGCAACAAGGAATTTAAAAAACCCCTGGAGATTGGGTTTTCTCTGGCCTCTTCTGTTTTCTTTTACACCCTTTTTAATTATGAAGTTCAGAGAGGTTCCAAGTGGCAAAGATAATTTAGCATTTTAGATAAAACTTTACTTTGCAGGACATCCAGCACTCATTTAAACACTAACCCTGTCATACCTAAGGTGATAGTAAAGTTAGTCCAATGAGAAATAAGCATAAACAATAATGAAATGCTCACTTCCACATAGAAAATTAACTTAGCAAAAATAAAATTCATCAATATTCAGGTCAAAGAAAGATATGCTTTTCCTAAAAGTTTATCTAGTAGGCTGGCAGGGGATATCCTTCTCCTGATTACTGACAATTTTGGTAGGTCACATCACAAACTTAAGTTTCCAGGGAAAGATCAGGGATCAGAGAAGCCTTCTGGGTATATTTTAAAGTGTAAGTGAAGCATCTTGTGTTTAGTGGTTGTGCCATTCTTTTCAGGGATATGTGATACTCCCAGTCAGCTGCTGACGAAAAAGGATTTCCCTGCTTTGGAACAAATAAGACTTTTTTTGCTAGGGATTGGGTGGGACTTGATCACTCCCTGGTGCAGAAGTTCTTTGTCTCAGTACAGTCCTTCGCTGTAATGAGAACATACTGCACTTTGTGTCTCTCTTATAAAATTTAATTCACATGCTGAGGTTTCCTGCTCTTGAAATTTGCTTCTTCGAATTAGCTAAGACACCTCCCTATGACACATAAATCTCATAAAACTTGTTAGCTCTGCTTAAAATAAGTAAAGGGGTAAATAAATAAATAAACAAGCAGGCTGGAATTCATTACTGAAATCGAGTAACAGCCCAGCAGAAAATTCAGCAATAAAACATCCATGTCGTAAACCACCAATATTCGCAGTAAACCATCAGCTGAGAAAAGGCTTGGCAAAATAGCTTCCCCTCCTGAAATGTCATATCCTGATTGATAAAAACACAGCAAGATACCAGCTGAGTCGAAAGGGAATCCCAGTGTACCTGCACAGAATCTCGTCCTTGATTAATGTAATTTCTCTTTGGTCAGAGCATATCCTGGAGCTACAGGTGTGTAAAGGAGAGATCATCAAAGCAGCCTGGTGTAGCAGTGAGGTTTATGTGCACCTACTCCATGTACAAAGGCTTTTTGCCACTCTCGTGGTGCCAGAATTTAAGTTAATTCACTTACCATCCAGCTGACACCTAAGTGTAAAAAGTGAATGATGAGGCACTGCTCATCCTGACTGCTTGGACACCATTGCTCTGCCCCTCCTGTATTTACACTCTGGCTCTGTTCCCACTGCTGTGTAGGAAGGGCTCTGCTCTTCCTCATCCCTAAGATGTGGGGACTTCAGGGCCAAAGGATCATCTTGCTTAGAACACCCATGTCACAGGTATTAGGTTTCATTCAACTGTTCCTGAGATTGATTCCAGTAATTGATGTCCTATGAAAATTCTCTTCCAGAGGGAGAGATTCAGCGTTGATTTAAAGGAAGGGTGAAATAGAAAGCATGCTGCTTTCCCTAGCAGTTTGTTCTGGCTTGTAATCTTCCTCAGTCTAAATCACACTGGTCCTTCTCTGGCTGATGAAAGAACTCTCTCCTAAATGGGTTTTTCCCTCCACACAAATATTTCCTTAGTACTCAAATTACCTCTCCATCTTCTCCTTGTGCATTTGAGTCTGAAAGGTGTCTCATTCTTGAGATGTTATTCTTCTGCTCTTGACTTGTGCTTTTCAGAGGTTCCTGCTTTTTTTTTTTTTAATTATACTTTTTTTTTTTCATTCTTAATAGAAAGCAAACTTGAATGCATGTGGAATTGCCATTTGACTCACACTGAAATTGCACACAGGTGTAGGGCTGCAATAACATTCTATTGAAGGGGGAATATGCATATAAGAAAGAACCATGACTTTTAACATTACAAGCCCTGAAGAACTGTATTTACAGTGTTCTGTTTATAGAACATATGTTCTGTTTATAGAGTACATAGAAAATGTAAATAATGTAGTTCTATAGATGTAGGTGCATCTTGGCTCTGCAGTCTAAAAGCCATAAGTGTAGTAACATTATTTTTTTGTATTTGAGGGAGCCAGTAAGAGAAAAAGAGAAAAACTCAGAAGCTGGATGTGTCAAAAACTAGAATTAATCAGGGTTTTGCATAAGCATGCAGAGTGGAATAACAAATAATGCAGGTAAACATCCTTGACTTATCTAGATATAATGTTCAGCTCTTAGTGGAGTCCTCCTGTCCTGAATTTGTGGTCAGAGAGAGGTTCCTGTCTGCTCCAAGACCTTTGCTGACTATTTGGTCTCTGGATCACAGTTAAAAGCTCCAAACAGGCTCAGCTCCCACCTACAGCAACAACTTTAATTCTTTGTACACTGCATCTTCTGCATCTTCTAAGAAATTTCCCTTTAGGAGTCCAACATGTCATATTTATATCATCTCCTTAGCTCACTGACTGTATCATTTAGTCAAGATTTTAATTAAAATGCTTCCACCATGCATTGCTGTAAAGGCATAATTACTTTAGTTTGAGCTAATTCTAATTTGCTAGTTTTTGTCTAGGACACAGCAGGCTTTACACAACAGAGCAGTATTCCTGATGAGGGGCTGGAAGCTACCCCTCAGACCAAGGTCAGCCACCTCTGCTGGGACATCCCTCTTGCCATCACACCAATCACCCCTCTCCTTTCAGAGGTCTCTACACGCCCTGGAAAAATTAGGAATGCTGAGAGTCTCAGCAAGGCATGGAGCTCAGGTTGAGTTGCTCACCCAATATGACCTGTCCCACATGGGCATCCCTCACATTCCTTGCCTGCAGGAAGGTGGCCCCTTTTCCATGTATGAAATTTCATGACTGTTTGACAGTAACAGAATGTGCATTCTGCATTCCTGCATGGACTGCATTGCCTTTGGCTCTGTTAAAACATGTTTTGCCCAAATAAGCTGAACCTCACTAGTGGATCTCCCTTACATGGACCCTGCAGTCATTTATGCTTCTACCAGTCTTCATCAGCAGCAAATTCTATCAGCAGTGACTTAAAACCTAATCCTGGATTACTAATGAAAACATCCCATAGCCCCAAGCATAGGTATGGTTTTGTGGAGACACTGCTCAGAATGCCCTTGGTTGATGATAATTTGTCTGAATTTTCAGACTTTCTCTTTATCCTTTTTTTTATATCTCCCTACGAGGCTTTTCCCCCTTCTCACTTTCCATTGCCTTTTGCTTTGAAAACTAAAACTATGATATTCAGAAATGGTTTTTACTACATCAGCCTGCTGGCAGCTCTGTTAGGAGCATTGGGTTCTCATCCATAGGAAAGCACATGATTATGTTGAGCCACAAGTAAATTGAAAGGTGGAGGTCATTTCCTATGTTCTGACATAAATATACACATATATATGAGCTAGTTCATAAAAACTTGTCACTTCCTTTTACAGGCTTTGGACCTGTATTGCAGATAGTTTTGGGGTTTACGTTTATTTTAATATTTGTACTGTTCTAAAACAAATGGATTGGTTCTGTCTATGTGTTTTGCTTTAGCAGTGTGGTGTCAAACACATTTAAAATGTTCCAGTCAAGTAAAGATTTGACTTTGTCCAAAAAAAATCCCAAACCACAAAATTATAGAAACAGCCAAGCACTGTAGCCATACCACAAATACGGTGTTAGAATCTGGATATAAACCTAAGCTGTTTAATATGGCTTGGGTTTATGCAGTAGATCATGGTGGTTAATGTTTAGTGAGGTGAAACAAGAATGGAAGAAAATTATAATGGAAAAGCTTGGTTTGAAAAAACAACTCTTCGTAGATGAGTTGTTGAGTATAAGGAGGATTATTTGACTCGTGGTGTGTACCACATATCTTAGCTAAGCTGGAAAGCTTTGAAAACCTTTCAGTTGATGTAGGCATGATCATCTGAGCAGGACTTTTTAGCTCAAAACACCCTCAATGTTGAACTCTTGGCATGAGGTGGTGACAGCTGCAGAAGGCAGAGGGGGAGAAGGCAGCATCACTGTGCTTTTGTTAAGGGGAGCAGCAGCACAGGGGAGGCAGAATTGGCTAAATCTGTGTTGTGTGACCAGTGGGGGGGACCATGACAGCATGATGCAGCTCGGAGCACAAGCCCTCAGCCCTGCCATCCCTCTGTGTACACACAGACATGTACACGCTGCCAGATTCCAGCACTTCAAAGGCACACACCATATCCAGAGCTGGAAGGGACCCGCAAGTTTTTTACCCTGTCCACAGCAAAAGTCGTGTCTCCACTTGCCAGTACCTTAGCTCTGCGACCTAAAGCCCAACAGCCATGGAATTTGGTGATAAGTGTAAATTCTTTAATCCCAGGGCACTAACCAGTCAAGACACCAATGATGGTTCCAGTTTGGTTTCTCTCAAATACAGACATACATACACAGACAGCTTCTAAAAAATAATGCACCAGGTTTTACTTGTTCCTGAAGGGAATTTGGCCTTATCAGTCCTCCTCGAGGCAGCCTATCAAAGCATTCTCTCAAATCTCTCACTAGAAATAACTGTCTTACAGACACCCACGACAGCTTGATCATGGGGGAGAACCCAAACCACCCTCACTGTGTGAAATGCAGAGGAGAAAAAGATGTGGGCCATATGGTGATAAGCATGCCTAGACACCAATCTGGGGTAGTTCGTGTGCCCATCTATCATCACATCACTCCTCTCTTTCTGTGTACCTCTGAATAATCCAATGTTCCTGTGTAGTGGTCAGGGAGAAACCAGTTCCCAAATACTGCCTTGAGTTTTACCCTGACTCCAAGGGGTTCTCCAGAAGCTCGACCAGTGGGAAACAGGCTGAATGGCAATAATGGGACCAGCCTCATCAGACTGGCTCAAGTTTAGCTGGGATGAACACCAGACAGCTCTCACTCTAACTGGTGAGTTGGAAAATGTTGAAGTGTCCTGCGAACACAATGCATCAAACCAACAAATGTTAAAAACCATTTCAGTTACTTTCAGATCAAACTGGCTACCAAAGAAATAATGTTTTAATATTCCAATGCCATCTCCATGCAAAGACATTTCCTCAGATTGTTTTCTGATGGGAGGAGAACCTCAGGAAGAAACACCTCAGAAAGCAGAAGCATTACTTCTGACTCCACCCTCTGTCTTGACAGTTATGTATTAAATTCCCTCCTAGCACAACAGAACAGGTTTTAAAAGGTTTCTAAAACAAATAAAACAATAAAGACCTTATTTTTAACCTCAGAGCCTGCTCATCACAGCTTATTCAAAGGTGATTTTTTTTCTGATACTTGGGCCACCTAACAGGGAAGTGCATGATTTTGAATGATTACTTAAGTTAATGATCTAGTACCTGATGTGCTAGACCATAGATAACACCTCAAGACCTGACTTTTGTGGTATAGATTCACTTTTAGTCCCACAAGTGTCTGGGGTTTAATTTTTTTTTTAAGATCCTTGTCATAACCTTGACATGGAGCAAGTATGAACCAGTTTCCCTTCTCCAGTTCATCATGAGGCCTCCCTCCACTTAACAGATCACTTGTACAGATTTTATTTAAAAGCAACACCCTAACTAGCACTGAAGACACAGCTCCCATATCCTTCAGATCCTCTTTCCACTTTCCTTCTTTTATTTGCTCTGACAGCACTTGACTGTGTCAAAAGCCCAAGTTTTAGCGACACAATTTCCTCTCCCCTTGAATATTTTAATACAAGAACAGCTTTGCTTTTATAAAGATGTGGTTTAGTCCCCAAGTCATCGAGGAATATCACCGGCATCTCAAGTGCAGCATCCCACTTCCAAGCCAGCAGCAACTTATTGGAGAGGCTGTTAGCCCATCATATGTTCCTTGATGTTCTGGACTCACACTCTCAGGGGAACCCATTAGCATTCACGCTCTCAGGCAGTTCTCTCCTCCCCTGTTAATAATTACCCAGGGAGGGGGTAATTAAAATAGGTTCTGAGGCTATGAAGAACCTCTGTCCGCCTCCACTACTTGCAGAGCCAAATGAGAACTTTAATGTACATTTGGAGACAGCTCCTGAAGGGTTTTGCACCTTTGTCATGATCTTGTCATCATTAAGCATGATCTAATTCTCTGTTTCAATTCATTAACCTGAACAGAGGCAAATTTTGAAATGTGACTGCAACACAGAGCCAGTAAAATTTCCCTAGATACCTGATGAAGTTCTTTCATTACAAAGTGGATAATTTCACGGGGACGGACAAGAGTGTGGGAACTGGGGACTGGTTAGCAGAGGTTTCCTACGGAATTCCATCCAAATTACTGAATCTCTGCATCTTTATTGTATCACAGAAAATGAAAAGGTTCCTTCCAGTCATCAGTTAAAGTCATCAGTGTTCTCTGCCCAGTGCATTTGTCCTGATTGCTGCAAAGAGCCACGGGGATAACGAGCTCCATGACCGAGCCCTGTTGGCCGAGCAAAGCCGAAGAGCGTGCGGGCTAATGAGCTGTGAGAGGTGCACTTCAGCTCCCCAGCGATGGCCTGAGAGCTGCCCTGGCTCTGCTCATCCCTGCGTGGTGGGAGTGTGCCCACAGCGATCTCAGCTGATGGCCTCTTGACACTCCTGACCAGCAGTGCAGCAGTCGGGGCGAGCAGCGCGCCGGCCTCGCCGCCAGAACAGCGCGCGACGCTTTAGCAAGAGCTGATTGAAATTCAAGCTCCAGCACCTTCACAGCCCGTCCTACATCTGAGCTGAGATGGCTTAAACGATCCCTTAAAAGATTCCAGAGACTGGAAATCTTGGGCCTGTCTCCCTTAAAAGCTGTCATTCAATTCGACCTAGGGGAGAAAAATAAAAAAAATTAAAAGGGCAGATGAAGCGACTGAAAATAAATATGCTTCCCATTTTTCAAAATTTGATCTTTTTTAACTAATCCCTATATTATTCATGCGCCGTATATTTTATTGCTGTTAGTTTCAAAGCTGTTTGAAATCACAGATCAGTCCCTCAACCACGATGTCTTTATTATGCGTACATAAATCATGCATGGAAGGGCTCTGACAGCTGACGACAACGCAAACTCTCAGGAAGCAAAGCCCCTAAGCCATGTAAAAAATGTATGTCACGGAAAAAAGAAGTATGTCATCTTTATTTCCTTTTTATGGATATTTTTGTCTTGTCATTATCAAGGAAGATTTCTTTTCCCCTGTACTTGTGTCTAAATGAAGTTAACTCAGAGGTAATTTGCAATGGTATTTCAATGACACAAATGGAGAACCCTTCCCTGCATCTGCCTGCATCTTCAAGGATGAGCATGCTGTAATTACAGCATTCCAGTTTCATTAACAGCTCTGCTGTACCCAATATGGTTCATAAGGATTCCAGTGAAATGCAGAAGTTCATTGAATTTAGAGCATTTAGATGCTATAGGACTCATGTAAATTATATTAGAGTTTGGTTTTTTTGAAGCCATGGGTCCATTGCAAGATTCGATCAGATTGCTGTGGAGATTTTTTGAGTGGGGAAAAAAAAATTAAAAGCATGAATTCCCTATTGTGCTGTAGCTGAAAAGCAGATAAAAATGCTAAGATGTGGAAAAGAAAGAGAAAGTAAGAGAAAGAAAGGAAGAAAGGAAGAAAGGAAGGAAGGAAGGAAGGAAGGAAGGAAGGAAGGAAGGAAGGAAGGAAGGAAGAAAGAAAGAAAGAAAGAAAGAAAGAAAGAAAGAAAGAAAGAATATTTGCAATTGCAGTTAACATTTTCAGTTTCTGAAAGGCATGTTTTTCTTTTCACTTACTTGATTCTTCTTTATGAGAAGTAAAGTTCTGTGAATTTGCTTCTTTATTAAAAAAAAATAAGGAAAAGTTTTGGGATAGTCATAAGTTACAAATTGTGGCAGGTAAAAAAAAAATTTGGTCAGAAAGTGAAAAATAACATTCCAAACAGAAAATTGGAGAAAGAACCTAATGGAACTCTGAATGTCTGCCTGTACATTGGGCTAAGAACAAAATTAAAAAATATTGACAGACCAAAAAAAAATTTTTTCCTGCTATGCATATTTATACCCTGTACTTTCAAAAGCAGGGCATTTTAGACAGAAGGGTGAGCTCACATTTCAACACCTGAAGAGCAGTGATCACCTAACAGCCACCCACCCCTGTTTCTATATTTGCTGCATTTAGGTGTTGTCCTGTGTGTTGCCACTGCCTGGTGAAAAGATTCCTTCTAACTCAGTGTGAAAAAATATTGCACGTTTTTCCCAAGCAGCACATCAGCTTTGAGCTGATCTCGTGCATCCTCCTCTGTTCACATCCATCCTCTACACCCATCTTAGTGCTGTAGAGTGTCTTCCATTCATCGAAAATCTAATTTGCTTTAGATGCAGGATAAGACAGGCACCTACATACAAGTCAAGGGATAAACCCTTAGGTTGGATATCAGGAAAAAGTTCCTCACTCTGAGGGTGGTGGGGCACTGCCCAGGCTCTCCAGGGAATGGTCACAGCCCCCAGGCTGCCAGATCTCCAGTTTGGACAACATTCTCAGGCACAGGATGGGATTGTTGGGCTGTCTGTGCAGGGCCACAGACTGGACTCAATGATCCTTATGGGTCCCTTGCAAGTCGGGGTATTCCGTGATAACTCCTTTGTTTCCTCTCAGCTGTTGGTGATAATATTGATACCTCCTCTTGGCTTCTCCTCATTGCTCCAGCATGGAGTAGTCATGATGGGGAGATTTCATTGCACAAAATCAGATCAAATATCAAATAATGTACAGCCACAATTCACAGAATCACAGAGTCATTAAGGCTGTGGCATTAAAAAAAGGACCCTAATATTATAGTAACCAAATTCTAACCCAGCTCCGTTGCATTCAAAACTAATTCTTCTCATTCTTCTGCTGCTGATTAAGTCCCTCTTTCTCCACAACAGCTGAGCGCCAAAATGTTTTTTCTCAAAGAAATCCCACCCACTGTGTCTTGGTTCATTGGGGAATATTCTTTTTGGGTTGCCACTATAAAGAGCCAAGAGCAGCGAGCGAACACCATGCTGTCTGTTTCCTCAGAGAAACGCAAAGAGAAAGGAACAGCAGATATATAATTCTGTCTGTGGGGGGAAATTCAGAACCAGCTGAGATGTTTGTTGCTGCTTTTATCCTCTTGCCTATGCAAATTAGTAGGGTTGAGAAGTAAATGGAAATGCGTTAAAAGGAAATCTGAAAGCAGGATCTGTTTCATACACTAGTCCTGCTCCCTTCCTTTGGAACGACACCTGTGGATACATTTTCATTAATAATTTCACTCTATCTCTTCTCTGATGTAAATTTACAAGCAAGAAGCAGGAAAAATGCCAAATCAAATGTTGCAGGCAGACTGGTGAGATAATTAATATATGATGCATAAGAAGCAGCAAAGCTAGATGTGCGTGTACCTATTTGTGACAGCCTTTGGGGGAAGCTTCAATTCACTGAGGATCAGCTGTGTTTGCATTTTGCTCTTTCCTCTTTTCACTTAGTGAATCTCTCCCAGGAATGTCCTTTTGCCTTGAGCTTTTGAACTGATGAAGTACCTGCAGGAAAGAGGAAAGAAAAATAACTTTAAAAGAGATAAGCTGCTTATCTCTTTAGCTGACTTGAATTTGCTGCTGTGTGGAGGAGGATGCTATCAAAATCAGAAGTTAGTAATGCTGGAAAAGTTTCTAGATGTGCATCAACAGCACGGAACTCACCCTGCATGTTATTCTCTCTATTGCTTCTAAATCACTGCTAGAGATAAGATTAATCCAGGTACATTGAACTTGCTCTTTCAAAAGTTATTCATGGTGGTGTTTAGCCAAGGAAACAGGACTTGTGTGATCATACTTTGTGCTTGTCCAGCTACCTGACATTCTTTTTCCATAACCTGTAAACCCACAGATCAACTTCAACAGAAGGGCAGAGGCCTCAAAGATATTAAATTCCAGGGTTTTTCTTGAAAACCAGAAGCTTATCTGTTCAGTTTTAACCACGACCTGGCCTTTCTCTGTGAAATTACTGGTCACTGATCAACATATGAATTTCTGAGAGGTACAAGTGCTTCTTCTGGCTAATTGAGACTCAGAGGAAGGATCAGAGTGCCCACAAGGACAAGAATTTGGGATGTATATGAAGATTCATCCCCTTGGCAGAACCTGGGGAGAAAAAGAGTTCAGAAATCTGAGGTCATTCCAAAGGGGTTGAAGGAAAAGAGGACACAAATCCAGAAGAAAAACCTTTAGTTCATACAGACACTTTTATTTATTTTTTTTTACCCAAGACATTTGATTCAAGACCTGTGAATACTAAAGAAAAATTTCCCAGTGCCTTCTGGGGGAGTTTCTGGGATCTGGTCAGGGCTGAGGGAAGATTTATGAAACCAGCAGTCATTCATTTAAAAAGAATTTTGAGAGATGCTCATGCTGACATTGTGATTTGGTTTATTGTACAAATAAATGGTTATTTGAACAAAAAAAGCCATCTTTTGACTTTAACAGGAAAAGAAATCCTATATTTAGAGCAAAAAAGCTAGATATCAGCTTACTGTCATAGACAAATTTAAACTCCAAATATTGCATTTTAATGATGCTTACTTTAAACAAGGTCTTTGATTTGGTGTCTTTTTGTGGTTTTCTATGGTCTTAAAAACTAAAATCTTTTTTAGAAGACAAAATACCACTTACTGTCATCTCAATAGAGATGAGATCCAACACTAACCTGTTGCTTTCCAACACTGACTAAACAGTTTGTATGAACAGTAACACAATATCTACTTAAATCTTCCACTTCTGCTTGGCCATTTTTAGTGGTTTCCTTTTAAATTTCCAATTACTTCTACTCTTGATAGTAGATCCAGCTCCTCTCTTACACTGCTGGAAGTGAATTGAACCAACCTCACTCAGTCTGACCATGAATCTTGAATTCTTTCCTACACCACTTTACAGACTAGTGGTTACAGCAGTTTCCTGAGAGGCCAGAAACAGGGATTTGACAACTTCATGGAGGGAAAAGGGTGGGTATGGATATCCCCTTTGTGCATGAGTTCTGTTGTTTGAATGAAGGTTCTCCCTTCTGGTGTGGTAAAAAAATGGCAAAAGTCAAAGAGAAACAGCCTTGGAGGTAATTTGAGAAAACCCATTGGCTCGTGCCTCTCGTGGGAGAAAAACCTAAGTCATTGTTGATTTCTGAAAATTTATTGGGAGTGAGAAAAAAGTTCAGGCATCTGGAAAAATTAACCATAAAAACCTGAGGTGCCCTTGAAACATAACTGCCTGTGGGGGTAAATAACAGCTGAATCAGCATCACAATTCTAGATTTAGTGCCTTAAAAATCCTACTTGGAGCACCTCTCCTTTTCCCAAGGTCTAGGCCTTCTGCTCTGTGACAGGAGGAGCTACATCTGCACTGAGACAGCACCAGGAGCTCCTGGGCTATGAACTCCAGCCCCTGGGAAGGCTGCATGCTAAATCCTTGTGCCAAAAACATTTTGAAAAGAGACTTTCAAAACCTGAGTTCCTACACACCCTCCCAGGTCTATATTGGCTCATAGCTGTCTTTGATGCTTCAAGGGCTGGATCTCATCTGGTCTGTAGCCAGGCTTGGAGAGCTGAGGATATTCACCTGGAAAAGAGAAGGATATGAAGAGACCTTCGAGCTCCTTCCAGTGCCTAAAGGGGCTCCATAAGAGCTGGAGAGGAACTTTGGACAAAGGGCTGGATTAGGAAGACAAAGGAGAGTGGCAGTAAGGTGAAGGAGTGTAGATTTATGTTAGATATAAGGAATTCTTGGCTGTGAGGGTGCTAAGGCCCAGAGAAGCTGTGATTGCCCCATCCCTGAAAGTGTCCAAGGCCGGGCTGGACAGGGCTTGGAGCAACCTGGGCTAGTGGCAGGCATTCCTACTCACAGGACAGGGTTCAAAATGGATGATCTCAAATGCCCTTTCCAACAAAAACCATTCCGGGATTCTATGAGCCTACAATTCTCATAGTTCTGGACTGTGGTTTACATGAAGAGTGTTCATTTCTAGCTATGATTTATGACTTTTAAGGTCAGAGGAGACCAATAGTCTGACCTACTCCACAGTGCAGACCACACACTTCACCCACTCTGGCATCTGGCTCCATTAACCAGGGCTGTGGTTTTCTGGGGAAGGTGTCAGGGTGACAGCACTGTCTATTGAAAATCTCTGCTCAGCCACTCAGGAGGCACAACACAGTGAAGAAAGTTATCTCCCAGCTCTACTCACTGTCCCAGTTATCTCCAATAATAACATTTGGTTGCTGTCTTAATACATCTTTAAAAAGAAAAATGTTTTTGTCACCCCTCGTTAATCATCTGAGTCATAAATTTCTCATCTCTCATTTTATTTTTCCATTTTTGTGCCCTTTGTGTCATGCTGGAGGCTATTGCATGCACAAAGTCATGCTCTAAAATAGTATCAACATTTCTTCTTTCATGCCAACTGTACTCTTGCAATTTCCTCATATTGAATTTTTTAAAATATTGGGATACCTTAAAATAAGGTTCACTTTTTGAGGCAGTTAATTTTTCTGTGCACTCTCAGTCCTTTTCTTTCATCTTCCTACAGTGTGTACAGACCAGGAGCCCCACTTCTCCCCTAAAATATTTTCCTATGTTGGAATTTTGTCCTTAAAAAATCCTGCTCAGCAGAGGGACTTGACATTGGGCAAGAGGAATGTTTGGAACATGTCAGTTCCGACCTGGTGGTGTGCTGTTTTGATGATGCCCAAATCTGGAGCACCCCAGTGGGTTTATGAGTGCAGCACACTGCTGTGACCAGCACACCGCAGAGCAGGCAGCCCTGAACAACACAGGTGACTCTCAGCATGACCACAGAGCAAATGAGCTGTAATTGCAGCTCGTGGGATGCACTCACTGCTTCAAACCAGCTCGTTTGAGCAGCAGTGGTACAGCAGAGAGTGCCATCAGCCTTTGCCCAAAATACTGGGTGAATGCCCGAGGGGCTGATCCATGTGGATCCAACCCAACTGTTTCCAACCTCAATTCCACTAGTCTAACACAGAATAGCAGCCCACTTTACAACAATGCAGACATATCTTTCAAACCTGTGAGGGTTCCCTGCTTATGTTTTAACAATGACATATTTTAAACAAAACCTTTGGGTTTGGGGAAGTTTCCATTTTGCCACTTTGAACTTTGCTGATACTTCAGAAAGGCCTTCTGCCTGTAGCTGATGTTTTCTGGTCTGTGGAAGACATATGTGGCTTACTAAAGGTAATTAAACTGCCCATATGAAAATCTATAGGTGTTAAAAGTACAACATTCCCAGTCTATTCAGGCTCCTGAAAGCAGACACAGAAAGCACAATTCCTGTGTATTTTTTTCCTGGGGGAATGGCTTCACACTGAGAGATGGCAGAGTCAAATGAGATTTTAGGACTAAATTCTTGGTTGTGAGGATAGTAAGGCCCTTGCACAGGCTACCCAGGGAAACTGTGGCTGCCCCATCCCTGGAAGTATCCCAGGACAAATAGACTGGGGCTTGGAGCAACCTGGGACACTGGAAGGTGTCCCTGCCCATGGCAGGGGTGTGGAACAGGATGATCTTTAAAATACCTTCCAATTCAAACCCTTCTATGATTCTATGGGTCTGTAGGCACTCCTGTCCCATCTTTAGACTTTCTGCAAAAAAGAACAGATTTTTTCTCATCTGAGTGCTACTCCATAAACCCTCTGCTATGGGAAACAATGGCATGATGTGGCCCACAAAGACCCTGCCCACTCCCACACATCCACTGGGAACTGTGGCCAGTGGAACAAGAAGGAGACATTTTGTTGAAATTTATCCACTTGAGAAGCACTCAAAGAAAATCATCAAAATCAACCATTTTGTCCTCTTGCCTTCCTCCCCAGCCCAGCTACTAAGCTTTGCAGCAGCTCTGGGCCTGTAAACAGGCTTTATTTGGAAAAGGCTTCTGTTCAGGTACAATCAGCAAAAGTGGACTGTGGAAGAAAGGCATAAACAGCAGTCTCACCCAAAGCTGGATATTCTCCATGAGCTGGCTTCACCCAGCCTGACCCGATTCTGGCTCTAACAAGAACACAAAAAACAAACCAAGCCAACTCAACCCAACCCAATCCAACCCAACACAATCCAACTCAACCCAACCCAACCCGATCCAACCCAATCCAACCCAACCCAACCCGATCCAACCCAATCCAACCCAACCCAA
>VZTB01018170.1:521956-558131 GCA_013397245.1 Thryothorus ludovicianus
CCAACTCAACCCAACCCAACCCAACACAAACCAACACAAACCAACCCAAACCAACCCAATCCAAACCAACACAAACCAACTCAACCCAACCTAAACCAACCCAATCCAACTCAACCCAACCCAATCCAGACCAACCCAACCCAACCAGACTAAACCAAAACAAAACAAAGCAGTCTCAGACTGTCCTCATGTAACTGCCCATGGCACCCCTTATGGGCACTTTTGGGTGCTTTGCCCCCTAAATCAAATATTTTGCACCCATATTACAAGCCAAGCAGGTGTGAGAATCCTCCTGACAAGAGGAGAAGAATCCTCTAGGTGGGAAATACTTTTTACACCAAGTTCATCTGGCAGTTAGATATTGAGTCAGATATTGGCCAGCAAGTTATATTCACCAAGATCCCTTGCTGCTTATCAGGTTCTTTAAATTTTTTTTCCCATGAAGCATCCTTTACATCAGTGGTGTTGATGGGCCAGGGGAAGTTCACAGGGTAGAGAGCAGAAAAAGGGAGGGAAAAAAGAAAAGATCACAAAAAACAGCAGAAGACAAAAGAAGAGGGAAAGAAAATGACAAGAGAAAGAGAAAGCATAATTTCTCATGATTTCTCCATATAGACCAATGAAAAAGAAAGATATATGCATTGGAAAAAAAAAAAAAAAGAAGAGGTGGCAAAAAGTTTGAGGAGAAAACTGAAGGAAAGGAAACATTAAAAAAAATAAAAAAGAAAGACAAACACAGCTGGGTGGGTGATTTCTATACTTTAGTAGCCAAAAATGTGCAAACAAAGCAATGTAAAGGCTGTGGTGTTATTTGAGTACATAATGGCAGCAGCTGTTGGAAGGAGTCAGGTCCTCACCTGCAGAGAGCACACACAACTCCACCAGAGCAGCACAGCTCACACCCCCCAGGAGCCAGCTCAGTTACAGAACTGACACAGGACATACACAGGATTATGAGCTCAAGCAGGTGAGGTATTTTTCAAATCCAAGATGATATTTCTGCCTAGTTGAGCACTAGTCAAAACAGCTCCAAGAAAAAATATTATATTATGTGAGGAAGCATTCTGGTAGAGGAAAGAGTTTAGTTATAGATCCTGGATGGATTGAGCCCGTGTGCAACCAGCAAATCCCTGCTTTTGTTCACACTGGGCACAGCAACAAGGTGGGCTTGAGTTTGGAAAAATTAGGGGAAACTGGAAGTCCAGAGCTTTACATAAAAATGCTTATTATATTATTTTTTAATTGAAAAAAACTGATTTGGCTTGGATACATATGGATCTGCTTGTCTGACTTCATTTTTTATAAATGAATTTACACTCTCAGGGGTAAAAGATCTTTTCAGCACTAATAACACCCAAACACATGTGCATTAGTGCATATCACTTTTTAAAACAAACTCCTCTTTCCTTGCATCATCTGTCTATTCTTGTATCCTTCAGAAATAGCTTAGCTGGGAAAATAGATGCAGCTTTTAATGTGGAAGCAGAATTTTTTATGAGATTTCCTCTACATTTTAAGCCAAATTTTCCATCTGGACACTGAAACGGAAACATTTCCTGATATCCCTATTAAAAACAAGAAAACCCTGCATAATATTTAGATATTCTAAAGCAATATATCTGTCCTTTCTCCATCAACTTCTGACTTTTCAGTGTCAATCTGATAGCATTTATTGATATGAATGCCTAGGATTGTAGGACAGAAATGTCATTTCAGACTCAGCAAACTCAGAAACCTTAGTTGAACTGGTGACATGTCACTGAAGTTTTGAAATTTTTTTTTTTTTTTTGACTGGACAAGGAGAGTTACAGGACTGAGACACTGCCAATTTAATAGAGATTTGGGAAGTCATGTGGGGCTTTTGCTGTCACATAATCAAGACAACATGAGCTGCATCAGACAATGTTAAATGAGGAGTGAAAGGCAGACTGTCCTTAGAACTCCTTCTCCACAATCATTCCGAAATGTGGAAGAGCAAAATTCTCTTTATCCTTTAACCCATCCAACTATGAACCCTGCAAAGATAAGCAACACATTGCAAGTTACCAGCATAATTTCAATTTTAATTTTGCACCTCGTAGAAACATAATTTAGGTCTGTGCTAGCTGCTGGTAGCTAACACTACCTCTGTCTCTCAAGCCTGATTTAATGGAAATTGAGCAGAGCTCTTACAAAATATAAGACAGTTTATTATGCTAAGCCATTACAGCTTTGTTGAAGGCAACACCCCTCCAGCTTCAGTGGGTCCTTCTTGGCGCAAGGAGGCATAAAAGCACTGCCAAAATACAGAACACCTCTGCCCCTTCTTAAAGTAAAAGCCAACACGTTTGGAGGACTGCCACTCATTTAGCTAGACTCCTCAATTGCATCTTTAATTGCAATTTATGGAATGTTTTTATTGCTGTGGGATAAGGAAAATAAGCTTTCACAGTTAGTCTGTAGTGCAGTATCTATCCGCAATCTGTAACTCTAAGTAAAAGTGTCTCCAGAGAAAAATTTAATAGTCCATCCTATTTTAACAAACAAACAAAAGCTTGAAGGGCTCCATTCTCAGCTGTTCATGAGAATGGAAAAGGAAACTACCATTCCTGGAGTGTATGGAGGGTTTCAGCCATTATTCCGGTATTTTAATCTTGAAAGTTATTTTCCTGGGGGTGAGGGGAGGAGCTGGAAGAGCGCTCTAACACATCTGCTGTGATGGGGTTTGTGCCCAGCAGACCTCTCAGGATAGACCTGGATAAAATTAGCAGGCAGGTAGATGTCAGATGCTGGCACTGGTGATTCAGTTGCTGGATCTCTTCCATCACGTTCAGCGCTGAACCCATGCCCACAGGAATGCCACAGGAGAGACCATCTCTCAGCTGAGCAGAAAGCCCAGGCTGCTAAGCTGTCAGTCCTTGAAGGTTTCCCGGGCATTTTCTGCATCATCAGAGGAGTCTGTATGTGTCATTACAAAGCAAAGCCTTTTCAACATGAACTTTATCTGAACTACATTGAAAATTAACAGGTTTATGATGGTTCCCAGTACAAAGCAGAGACCTGAAACCAGAGAAAGAAACTCTGTTCAGATTGTACACAAAGAATGTGTAGTACGGATAGGAAAAATTATTTAAGGTGATTTTTTTGCTAGTCTTGTATACTCCTTTGCATTCCATGAGTGGCTGGTGTCACCTGGTTTGTTCAGCTGGGACAAAGGGAGGCTGAGCTCAGACCTCACTGGGGTCTGCAACTTCCTCTCAAGGGACATCAGAGGGGCAGTCACTGATCTCTGCACTCTTTAACCAGGAGCAAGACTGGAGGGAATGGTCAAAGTTGTGTCAGGGGAAGTTTAGGTTGGATATTAGGAAAGTGTTCTTCCCCAGGAGGGTATTTAGGCACTCAACAGGGAATGTTCACAGCTCCAAGCCCAGCTGAGTTTCTAGGCCTTGCCACAATTCAGATTCTGAGTCAGCAGGTTTCAAACCTGCTCAAAAATTTCTGGCAAGTAGTTTGGTGAAGATTCATTAGCAAAACAGTGGGAAAAATCTCGTGCCACTCCCTCAGCTTTTACATTTCTGGGTTATTTCTATTTTAGCTGCTCTCAGCACTTAGCAGTGTTTCTATTTCTGGGGTCATGTAGTCAGTACAGAAGCATGGAATGATTGTCATGGTACATGGCAGCCTGGTCATGCATTAAAGCTGGTTGTTAATCAAGCTCCTAACAAGACCATGGGCTCTGTTCTCTCCAACAGGCCAAATATCCACCAAAATAAAGCAATGTCAAATAAAGACCCTGTATCAAGTGTCAGATCTCTCATTTCCACTGTAATATTTATGAGCTCTGCTCAAAAAGAAAGAAATCAGAGTGCAGTTTGGTTAAAATTTACCTGGAGTATGTTTTTTCTGTGAAGATGATGTTCAAGGTATAGGAAAATAATGAGATTCAAATGTCTGGTTCATGAAGAAAAATAGCTTCACTTTTTCCTAGGGTCTATCTCCATAGATTTTAGGGGGAAACTCAGTTGATAGTAATATATGTGATTTCACCATGATTTTGGATGAGAGGTCCCACTCTGTAATAAGACAAAACAGAGATGCAGAGGGATATCTTGCCTTCATGCACACACAGGACTGCAACCCTACACCTGAGGCAGGAAAGTTAAGATTCCCAGCTAAAATCCTAATTCAGGCTCTAGTTTAATTGGAATTTCAGATGCATTTACAACAGGTTTGGTGGCTCAGGATTTGCAATGGCCTAATAAGACCCAGTGGACACCCAGACCCAAGCAAGATCCTGTTCTTCTCTGAATTAAAGCATATTTCAAATCTGGAGCTGCTCATGAAAGGGAGCTTCTCTCTGTCCATACCCATCAGGATAGAGATACATCAAGAGACTCTCCATGGAAGTTTCTTCTCTAGGAGTAAAATATTTTCTCGCTCTTTAATTATTTTTCTAATTTCTCTTCTGCTCCTCCATTCTGCGAATAGCACTTGGGCTGGGCAAAGAACTAATACTTCAGTTTGGCTGGAAAAGCAAGACACACCAACTACAGTAGAAAAGCAATAAACAAAATTACGCTTCACGAAACACTCTAACAAAACAGAGAAATTCCCCAAAGATGCTGTTTGAGCTGGGCTCTGTTTTCAGACAGGGCTCCCAGAAAATCAGAAAACAAAAAGCTGAACTCACAGAACAGGGTCAGCATCTGTTCCTGGTCCCCTTCCTCCCAGCAGTCTGCTCAGGAGTGGTCTGAGTGTGATGATCTTCCTTCTCCAGGGACATGCAGGTGTTGACCTGGAGACACCTTATTTCAGATCCGTTCTAAGAGACAGGAGAGGGAGGAGTGAAAAGATTTTGCCCACTTGGGACAGGCTTTTCACCAACAGCTCCACAGCATGCAGTGGTTCAAAGTTCAAGCAATGCAAGGTAGGTTAAATGTACTGCAGTCCTTATTAAAATGTTCCCAGGAAAAAGATTTTCTGAGGTAACTAGAGCATGCACTTCTTCAGTCTGTCACTGAAACAAGATGAAATAATTACACTGCTAAAAAAACTTTCAGCAGGAGAGAAACATTGCTTGCTGGTTGTTTTATTTCCTTTTAGGTTCAAGACTCTACAGTCATATGAGCAACTTCTATATATCTTTTTCTCCTCACATTTTCCTCTAACACTGTCTTTTGTTAAGAACAAAAAAATGTTTTCAGAGTTACATTTGGAAGTAGTGACATATGATTGCAATAGGAATAAAAATCACACCTGAACAGAAAAAAAGACATTTGTAGGCACATGAAGATAAAGATAAATATATGCCACACACCAGCTCCAGGAAATAGAGAGAAAAAGCAGACTTAAAGCAGACCTAGAGCTCTTCTTCAGCTGTGGTCCTTCATCTCTTTAGGAATGCATTCTTGACAACTGGATGCTTTCTCTGTCTTTGTTTATCTTTTAAACTGGATTTGTATATTTGACGGCATCCACAATTTGCAAGAGGTCACTATTTGTGAAGGTATTAGTGTGCCTTACCCAATAAACACTGTCTAGCTTCTCTCCAAGTTAATCCAAGGTAAATGGCATTAATTTTCTGGGAAAAGAAAACCCACATTTACATATGCAGGGACCCTGCTTTTCACAGTCTTCTTAAGGCTTAAGACAGGGATATTGCAGAAGTTGGACAACAAAGTCCAAATTTTACTGCACGTTTATCCATCTCTGTAACTCTTATAGTTAAGCTAATAATGTTCCATGACAAGTTAACAAAACATACTAATAGTATGTCAAGACAGCAGTTCACCAGATTTTGTAGATTAAAAATCTTGTGGCCTACAAAGCCTGCCCTTCTCAGGAGCACCACTATATGTCAAAGCTTTCACTAGTTTAGTGACAAAGCCTTCAGGGTTCTTGGTTGAATTTTGAGCTGTTTGGAAGAAGTTAGCTGGTCACACAGGTTGTATAGCTATGTCAATACCTGAGCAAAGACTGGTTCTGTTTGCTTTGCCTTTGACCATTGCACTAGTATTTTATTATTTCTCTCTAACCATCATGTGGTCAGGGGTAGCACGGTAGCTCAGACTTACAGTATCATATCTTAAATCCTACTAGAATTAATTCATTCTACCCAACTTTAGACACCAACAATACAGATAAATCTGAGCTTGTTCTCTGGAAGCAACAATTTTTGGGGCATGATTCATTTGGTCTGCAGAAGGCACCTAAAGCAGGTCAGTTGAATTCTGCTTTACAAGTGTTACGTGTGTTGTCAATGAAAGGAGGTGGGAGCTACGCCTTGGGTACAGGGATGTGTTGTTAATGACTTCAGCAGATTGTCATCTTTGACTCACCCCAGATGGGGTAACTCACCCAAACCTATGCACTGAGTCTGTGCTGTGTTCTTCTCTCCGTGGCCAGGGACATGACCCAAGGGAAGTGCTGGAGCTATACCAGAGGAGTTTAGGTTGGATATCAGGGAAATGTTCTTCCCCCAGAGGGTGCTGGCACTGCCCACGCTCCCCAGGGAGTGGGCACGGCCTCAAGGCTGCCAGAGCTCCAGGAGAGTTTGGACAATGCTCTCAGGCACAGGGTGGGATTGTTGGAGTGTCTGTGCAGAGCCAGAGGTTGGACTTTGGTGGTCATTGTTGTTCCCATCCAACCCAGGATACTCTAGGGCTCTTTGTAAGTGGAGAGGTGCTTTAAGTCTCAGCAAAAGGGCATTATGAGCACAGCTCACCTTCAGGGTGCTCCCAGGACATTTCAGCTTGGAGGTGAGTTTGATTCCTCTGACCAGTGCAAGGTAAAGACTAAAACGAGCATCACTTTACACTCCAAGGAGTTGTCAGAGAGCAGCAGCTGCCTTTTAAGACCAGTGTAGACTAGACCAGCAAAGTGAGCATTCACCAGAGATGAAGGTGTGAAACTGTGGCTAAACAACACCCTCCTGTTCCTCTTGATTTCATCAAAAAATCATGCACAGTTAACACTTCTAAAAATCACAGCTCAGACTGCTACATCTCGAGTGTTCTAAATCAGGATGCCATTTCCTCATACAGTAATTTTGGTTTTAATTTTTAAAGAAGTTTAGATAAGTTTGAAGATGAGATTTTATTGTCACTTATTTGAATGACCTCAGAAAAATAGGCTTGATCAGACAAGATAGTTCACAACTGCTAGGGACAGACACTGAGTCATGTGTAATCTTGCTAGATCTGGAGCACTTTTAGGAAATAGGCAAATAATAACAATTATTGTTTCAAAGTTGGAGATGCTCAACTTCCATTGGCTTTTCCAAAGAATGAACAACTTCAAATACTAAAATATTCACTCATCAGGAATTCTGTCACCTCTGGGAGAAGCCAGTTCATTCCAACTCTTCATGGTGTAGAGCCAAGGTACCATATCACCATTGCTTCTTGAGAAGTAGTGAGGTCTACTCCCAGAAAAATCCCACAGGATCTGGAGGGAAACCATGCAATTTGACAAGTCCCAGTTTATGTTATTTGCAAAGGAGTTTAAAACCAAATCTGTTTACAATTTTTAGGTAGTTATTATAGCAAATTTTGCAGAACTGGATCTGATATCCCATCTCAGTTGGTTTTTTCCCTTTTTTTTCAGTGCTCCCTCATACACCACACTGTGTTCTTGCCAGCTGAGATTTCTCAAAAGCCATTTTTCGTGGTGGATTCACCACTCCCTCTGTGACCAGAGAGTGTTTGGAGATGTTCATCTGTCATCCAACAATGTTGCCAAC
Organism: Thryothorus ludovicianus; assembly: GCA_013397245.1. Taxonomy (NCBI): domain Eukaryota; kingdom Metazoa; phylum Chordata; class Aves; order Passeriformes; family Certhiidae; genus Thryothorus; species Thryothorus ludovicianus. The sequence goes on from VZTB01018170.1 coordinate 529,677, forward strand.
ATTCAACATCTCCTCTCATCTTTTGTTGTATACTTATACTTGTCCTTATACTGATATAACCTTTCCCTCAGAAATGGTAGGGAGGTAGCTTTATTGATAATGCTATCTGAAGTAATTTCTTTTTTCTATTCTTCTAATAGGATTCCAGCTAAATTGAATTCTCTTTCAAATAAAGGGAGAAAAATGTATTTTCTTCATTGCAGGTTAAAGTCTTCAGCAAAGTTTTGCAATTTCATATTGTGGGGACTCAATGCCCTTTTTGACAAGCCTGTGTCAGTGACTTAATTAGTGACTGCAAGACCAATGTAGCCACCCCTAACATTCATGATCAGAAAAGCCAAGAACACTTCCAAGAACAGCAGGAAAAAGCCAACAGGGCAGCTGAGGGTATGTCCCAGGTTGTGTAACAATCAGCTCAAGGATTTCATCTGTGTGACCATACACAAGTTAATACAGTGGGAAGCTTTTGTCAACCAGTCAAGCATCCTCCTAAATTATTGCTAAATGCAGGTAGCTACTGAACAGCCTGGCAGAGATATCTATTGAGTGGACTGGCAGGCTTCCAAGCATTTTGTGAAAAATATCACCAGCTGAAACTTTCAGGAAAAGCTGCCAGTTACCTGTAAGTAGACTTTAGTAATGATCATCAGATTTCCTTCTTTTTCTTAATTCTGCTTCAGTTTAATCATCCAGGCTGCTGGGTTTTCCCTTCAGTGGTACAAAATAAGTGGTTAGAAACTCCACTGACACATCATGTCACGTTGCATCAACATCACCATGTAATCATGAGATTATACAGTCTGAGAGAAAAACCTGGTGAGGCCAGTGAGAAACTTTGGAAATGTTTTTCTGTGCAGAACTCGGCTGTACTAATTGCAGAGGGAGAGGCACAGTCATCTTCAAGCAGTCAGATTTCAGCTGCTTTCAAGACGTGGTTTTTCTGTCAAGGTCTCCAAAAAGGTTATGTAAACTTTACTTAGTGAATTCTTATCATCAGAGGAATTTTTGGAGCAAAATGTTTTGTCATCAACAAACGTTAGCTTTGATAGAAATTAAATTGTTCAGAGAAGCACATATGGTTTAAATTCTTTTCTCTGAAGGGGTTCCAATCAATGTGACAGCTACAGAAATGGAGGCTCCTTCCAAGTACCTAAAAACATGGGCTTTGAAATGCTGAGAAGTCCCACATTTTAACCTAAGAGTGAATTAATCGTCTGTTTTGAGGGTAGATCTCTCCTATTTCCCATGAACTTTCCCAAAGATCTTAGTTTGGAATGTAACAGGCTGGTTTTTTTTTTTTTAATATCAGTTTCCTAGCCTAGGAAAAAAAAATGCTTCCCACGCAACTCAGTTATATCATCCCAAAAGACGCAATTCCCCCGCACCAAAGAAAGACATTTTAGTCATGGGAGGTTTTTACACTGTTCAGAGGAAGTGACAAAAATAGAAGCTGCAACAAAAATCCCTCTATGCTCTGTCTGTCTGTCTGTCTGCTGTGTAATCTGAAAAGCTAAAGGGGATGAGAGATCCTGTTTCAGTAGCAGGTTCCAATCTCCAACATCTGGAAAAATCTGGAGCAAAACAATTAATTTCTCCTTTTCCAGTAAGACATTTAAAATGGGAGTTGATCTTCAGCTGGCACAAATCAGTTCTGCTGCATTAACCCCACCAGACCTACACTAATCTCTACTGTTGAGGGACATCAGACAACTCCAATATCTCATGATGAATTATAATCCTTAGGATTTAGGAAAAGATTTTTTGGTTAACCCCAAATTATGCATGCATTCTCCATCCAGCATACACCCAACAAAGAGCAGGAAAGAGACCAACAAAGGTAGAGCAAGTCCCACGTGTGAGTTACAGAGTCCTAGCTGGGAGTTTCAGCATGGCCCTTCCAAGCTGTCACTCCAGCAAGGTTGCCTGTGTGCCTTGTTTGGTCCAATTCCCAACTGGCTGCTGCAAATTGTCCATCAACAAAGCCTCTCTGAGGGTGCCTGTTCATCACTGAGAAATCCTACTTCTTGCATTTTAATTCCACGTGGTTCTCACAAGCAGTTTCTAGGCCATGAGGTAGCTTTTTTCCAGCTAGGCTGGCTTTGTGCAGAGCTGTGGAGAGAAGCAGAAGTTCTCTTTTCCTCTCACAGACATCTCCATGATAGCATACAAATAAAAATCATGTGATTGACTCCTTTCTTAATCTGCATAGTTGGGTTTTTTTTTTCCCCCACCATACAGGATCACCATGAAGCTTATTATAGAGAGATGATCTCTGTGAGAAACAACATTTTCCAGCCATAATATCTTTGAAACAGGCTGTTCTTTGCTGGGCTTGGCCCATTCTCTTCTAGACTTTTAGTAAACAGAAAATGTATATTACACCCTGTCAATCCCCCTCAGTTTATGCAGAACTGTCCAAGTCAGCACAATCTTGCACATCATATTTTTGGGAAGAGCCATCTGTCATAAACAAAACGTGGCCATGTGGGGCTCACTACCATGCACTACAATGTGGAATCCCAGAGCAGGATTTCCAATGTGCTTCCACCACCACATTTTGAGGTTAGCAAGTGGAGTAGGAGAGGGAGCAACTGCTCTCCAGCCAGGAGCTCCAGGTAGCTGGATTCTCCTTCGCCTGTACCTCGCCATGATTTTCCACATCTTTGTGCAGAATGTAATCTTGCTGACAAGGCTTTTTCTTTTTTTGTTTTCTGAAATTGATCTCATTTACATAGAAGTTTATCTGAGTGAGTTTTCCCATGGAGGCAGGTTCAGGGAGAGCTGGGGCTGCTCCCCTGCACAAGAGAAGGCTCCAGGCAGAGCTCAGAGCCCCTGGCAGGGCCTGAAGGGGCTCCAGGAGAGCTGCACAGGCACTGGGGACAAGGCCTGCAGGGACAGCACACAGGCAATGGCTGCCAGTGCCAGAGGGCAGGCACAGATGGGATCTTGGGCAGGAATTGCTGTGGCTGAGGGTGGGCAGGCCCTGGCACAGGGTGCCCAGAGCAGCTGGGGCTGCCCCTGCATCCCTGGCAGTGTCCAGGACCAGGCTGGACACTGGGGCTGGGACAGTGGAAGGTGTCCCTGCCCATGGCAGGAGGTGGCACTGGCTGATTTTTAAGATCCCTTCCAACCCAAACCATTCCATGATTCTGTGATTGAACCTGAAGATTCAGAATCAGTGATGAGCATATACATGAGGAAGGAAGGTACTAGCTCAGATTGCAACAGGATATATCTGAGAATCTGGACCTAATGTGCACAAATTTGACTGCAGTGGGCTTTATCTGTAGAACTTCTAATCTGCAAATTCATGTGATTGAGTTGGTACTACAAGTGCCCAGAAATTCAAGCATTTGTAAGGGCTGTGAACATGCTAAAATTATGTTTGTATATTGAACTAGAGTAGAAAATTGGAAAAAATTAAAGAGAGACTTTCATAGAACAGAAATTTTGAAAGTCTCATGAAGAATTATTGATGTATTACTTTGGAAAAGTAGAAATGTCTCGTTGCAATTTTGAAAAACACTGTAATGAAATATTGAATATAATACACTATATTAAACTACATGATGAATTCAGTAATTGCTATACGTCAAGACAAAACAGTATGGCAAATTCGTAAATGCATCTTTTCTTTTCTCAAAACAAATAATTTCTACGTTAGTGACACAAATAAGAAAATCAAAGCAATTTGCTCAGACATTTTCCCCATAAAAAATGTCATTGAAATAGTTGTGTTCCTACAAAATATTCCAGCTTCAATCAGCCTTCATTTTAAACATGAAATTGTTCTATCAAAAATGTTTTCACTGGATATAATCCACATGTATCACAGGCTATGAAGTTTACATTTCTATTTGATTTTGCTTTTGTTTGATGTTCTGAGACAGGTTAGTGAAAGAAGCTTGTATTATCAAGCTGTTATAAAGCCACAAGACACATTTTTGAGCAGTGTAAATGCACGGGATGATACCAGGAGAGTAATTGGTTTTGTGCTTTGAATTACTGCCATATAAAAAGGATCTTCGATACATCTGAAATAGATAAAATACATAATATTAAAATTATGATGTTTGGCTTTCCATAGGGCCCACTCGGTATTAAATACGAAGAATCAACAGCCTGGTTAAGCACATTCTTATTTAGTGTATGAAAAACCTCAGCAAAAGCCCCAAGATAATTCCAGTACTGCTGGCAGCTATGTGCTGAAGTATCCCACTGAATCATGGCCACACACTTTGGGAAGACAAAATCATAGCCCTTAAGGGGTTGACCCAAATCTTATTGAAGTCAGCGAAAGTTTTCCGTTTGGTTCAGAGGTCTTTGGATGGGACCCAAAGAAGACAAGTAATGCATGAGAGAGGCAAAGGGGGAAGCTGATATGCATTGTACTTGTTTATTTTATCCTTAGGGATATCTACAGCTGAGATCTACAGATGCAATCTTCCCATATTTCTTCACTTCTAACAATATTTGTTGCTTATTTCCCATAAGCTTTGCTGTAGAGGAACACTGTTGACTACTGGGAATTTAACCATTCCATAGAACATATCCATCAAGCACCAGCAGGTTAAATAATGCTGACAGTAACTTAAAACAGCCTTGAGGGAAAGAGTATGGATTCAAGTGGCAAAGTAAGTAAACCAGAATCTGAACTCTGGGTTCAAAGCTGTATGAACACAGGATGGGTTTATCACATGATGAAGGGCACAGGGAGACAGAGTAACTCTCTAGCAACATGAAAAGTGAAATTTAGTTTGGAACTCAGTCTCTCACATTGAGATCTGCTAGGTAACACAGTCATCTCTCAAGGGAAGTGACTGGAGCCTTGCTGTTTTGAGACATTAAATGCTTGACCAGGTAGAGCCTCAGAAAGCATATTGGAGGGAACAATTCTACACTTATAAAGAGAGGAGGATTTCCTAATAGATCTCTTCTAACTCTTATCTCTGTGATTTAGTGATAAACCTACTCCTGACCTTATCATGAGCACAGGGGAAGACAGTAGCTCCACTGTTATCTATAAGGATTAATTAGATTCTTAATATTTTCTTGTAAGTATTTTTTTAACTCCACAGAGTTGTGACAAAGATTATATTAAAATTTAAAATATTTTGGACAATTTTTAGTTCAGCACTTTTTTCTCTGGCATAATGCTCTATATCCTGTAAGAGGATGCCTTGACCATGTACTGTTTTAACAAGCAGATATTCTGCATGTTAATATGTATGTTTAAAATTGTGAGGGAGGTTTATGGCAAAATAAGAGAGAAGCACATGTTCCATTTTGAAACTTAATAATTGATTAGAAAGATAAGTTTTCTTAAGTACAGGAACTCAGAGCTCTGAGTGGTAATATAAAATTTACATGTATCTCTCTCATTTTCCAGCCAAAACTGGTCCTGTATTTAACTTACTAAGTTTTCCCTAGAGAATAAAAATGATCACATCAAATTTCTTTTCCACAACCAGTTTCTGGTAACAGTTACATCATGTGCTTCTTCTGGGCACTAAAGGACAACACGTAGAGGAGAAATTCAGGGTCCTGCAATTATGATTGATTGTATGGTGAGTCATTTATGGTTTTGAAGGCAGCTCATTTGAATATATTTACTGAAAGCAAATGACATTGTGAATTTTAATGCAGTGTAGAGGAGCCCGAGCTTTGGATGAACGCCTGTCATTGTTAAAAATTCAATGAGAGAAAGGAAATAAATGAGTAGCCAAGACCAATATGACCTTTACAAGTATTCAAAAGGAAAAGGATGCAAAAAAGTCTGGCTACAAAAATGCCCTTGCAACTGGCACATAGCAAATGCTTATGTCTGCCAACTAATAAATTAAGTAGAGCTCTGCATGAGTTGTTTCTTGTACCAGGTTACTTATATTGATGTCTGATTTGGACATTGGAATAAATCCTGGGGGATTTCTTAAGGTCCCCCAGCTGCCAGGCTCTGCAGACCGTGGATACATCATCCAAGCAGCACTGCTGGGGAAGGTACTGGCGTTAGGGCAGGGGAGGTCTTGGTGACTTGGGGCTGGTTCATGGCAGTCAGGAGCAAGGAAAGGGTAGCAGGATGGCTGCCTACACCCATCTGTACCCCTATGGTCAGCAACCCTTACAGTTTCTGCAAAATAATCCCTGGGAAAACGTCTTTTCCCATGGGTAAATAGTGGCAGGAAAAGGGGGAATGGCTGCACACTGAAAAAAAGCCTGGGACGCTGGGAAGGAGTTAGCCCTTCTTGAGAGCTGTCCTCAGAAGTTGTGGCTGCCCCTGGATCATTGAAAGTGTCCCAAATCAGGCTGGATGGAGCTTGGAGCCACCTGGGATAGTGGAAGGTGTCTCTGATTGTGGCAGGGGATTGGATCTGAATGACTTTTAAGGTCTCTTCCAAAATAAAACCTTTAAGGATGCTGTGATGAAAATACTGGACTCACCCACTTTCAGGTCTATTAGAGGGAACTCAAATCACCTAAGCACAAAAGTACTCTCCCTGTGAAAATAGTCTCAACAAGGTTTTCTAGTTTTTTCTCAGTTTTTGATTAACTTTGTGTTTCAATGCATATCAGCTACCAAATAAAAAAGAGATATAGGGAAAAGCACAACTCAAATTAGGTTAATCTTATAATGTGATATAATTAGTGTCACTAATACATATGCATGGGAATTACAAAGAGATTTTTCATGTTTCATTTTTCGTGTGTTAAAACCCCTAGTTGCAACTTTTGGGAATGTTGTCTCTTAAATTTCTTTTGGAGACAGGAATGGAGGGTAATGGGTGGTTAGGCTTCACTCATACTGTCATCCTCACACTGCTGTCCCACCTTTAGAGAAAGCATCATTCAGAAGGGCACCTGCTCCCCCCAGATGATCACATCAGAGAACTTGGTCACACTGAGAATGCTTGACATTTCTGTATTGCATTTCGTGGCTGAGGAATGATCAATACTGGAGTAAGATAAATTACCTCCTTTGTCAGTTCCTTGTAAGATCCTGTGTTTTTTATTGTTTATGTGTCTCCAACTCTAAAACATTACCATGCTCAGCCAGAAGATGACAAGATGTTGGTTTCAGCTTTGTCAGTAGATAACCAGGTAATATTGAGTAGCCCTTTATATTAGGGCTCAATAATTTTTGAATGTTGTGCTGTACTTTGATATGAAGGATTAACAGCTTTTAAATAATTCTGGAGGTTCTCATCTTCCTTAGGGATATTATTGTACTCTACAGGTTAAAAACATGGTTGCTAAAGCAGGAAGGATTTCACAGAGATGAGCAGTTTATTCTCAGCAAGCTGCTACTTATGCTTTTCATATTCCCAGTTCTTTAGCCATTGACATCAACACATATTATTATACAATAATCATCCAAACATTTCCCTTCATGCCTGTGGCCTTGAGTGCAATATATAACGCAACACCACTCAGAGGTCCCAAACAAGCCAGCACGGCAGCCAAAAGCGTTTGTGCTTTATCAGCTCAGTGATAATTAATCCTGCTGAAAGGCCAGTGTAATTAGCAGGCTGCTCAGCCCCAACCATGGCCCAGCTGTGCTCTAGGACCTCAATTGCTGGCTCTGCATGGTGAGATGTACCCCAGAGTGGCAGTTCTCAGGTCTTCAGCACAGGTGAGCCCTGGACACTTTCGCTTGGATGGTTTGATCCATTTCCTCCCGATCCTCTGCTTCTTTTTCTTTGAAGATATTTTATCAAGGGCTTGATTGAGCTACAGGCTTGCATTTGTTATCCCCTCAGGATCAGCAGAGAGGAATCCTCCTTTACATATCTGGGCTGGAAAGGGCTTTTAAAATCGTCCCATTCCATCCCTGCCATGGGCAGGGACGCTTCCCACTGTCCCAGGCTGCTCCCAGCCCCAATGTCCAGCCTGGCCCTGGACACTGCCAGGGATGCAGGGGCAGCCACAGCTGCTCTGGGCACCCTGTGCCAGGGCCTGCCCACCCTCAGCCACAGCAATTCCTGCCCAAGATCCCATCTGTGCCTGCCCTCTGGCACTGGCAGCCATTGCCTGTGTGCTGTCCCTGCAGGCCTTGTCCCCAGTGCCTGTGCAGCTCTCCTGGAGCCCCTTCAGGCCCTGCCAGGGGCTCTGAGCTCTGCCTGGAGCCTTCTCTTGTGCAGGGGAGCAGCCCCAGCTGTGCCAGGCTGGCTCCAGAGCAGAGGGGCTCCAGCCCTGCCAGCATCTCCCATGGACTCTCTCTAGCAGGTACAAATGCTTCTATATCTTATGGAAAACTTGGCTTCTTCTGGTGGCTGAAGACCAAACATTAAACCCCTCACTGTCTAAAACAACATTAAGTTAGCTGTGATTGTCCAACTAATTCCCATCACAGATTTCCATATCAGATCAATAGGCCAGTTTAATTTTTTTCCTTTTTATTTTTTTTTGGCAAGGGGTCGTAAGAAATGGCAGGAAGTACTTAGCAATTTAAAATTCCACACTGTCAAAACAGAAATGCTGACAGCATTCAAAAGTTAGAATTCAGTGAATCAACAGTCATTGATTTTTGGTGCACAATGGGATTCATCTCCCCCCTTTTAGCTATCTACAATTTATAGTCTCTCTTAAGCTTTCTTCTAGGTTTCCTGAATGGAGAGAAGGCAGAGAGAGAAAGAGAAGCACCTCCAGGAAATGATTCATCTACTCCTCAGATAGATATTTGTAATATGTGGGATGAATCACAGTTGAAAGGGGATTATCTTTCTTTTTGGCATAAAAAAGGACTAGATGACCTGCTGAAACCTGCTGAAGTGCATGGTCCCACCGTGAGGGACTTCAGTTTTCTAGCTAAAGTCTGAAAAAAAAAAAAAAAGTTGGATTGCAAAAACTGGCTAAAGGACCAATTGTGGATTAATTCTCGTTTCTGCTATAACTCTCAAGCAGACAATGGTTTTGGTAGGAGCAGATATAGGCCAACAAGAGCTGGTTTTGAAAAATACCCTTTATAATGGCCTGATTTCAGGGAAGAAAAGCCTCACTAAAGCCTGCGTGGGTTGCTGAGAGTTCAGTGTTTTGTTGGGGTATTTTTAAAAGCAATTGTCTGTCTAGATGCCTAAATACACAGTTGGAGGTGCAACTTCAGCCACCTTTTTCCAGAGGAATCAACCAACAATATGAGGTCTGCAGAGAAAATTGACATAACATCATCTTTGTTCACTCCAGGGGTGATGGGAGGGAGAGAAAAATGTCCATCTCTAGAGCAGCAGTAGAAGCCAAATTGGAAGGCATCCAGGTCAGTGGCATGCAAGAAATATAATACATTATTTCAATGCAAGCATTTGGGTTTATTTGGGGAATCAATTAACAATAAGTGCATACATCCATTTACAAAATGGTAGTGTAGCAGACACATACACACACAAGTTGTAATTGAAAACTGAAATAACACCAGAAGGAATAATCATTAAAGCAAAACAAAAAACATCTCCAAAAAGCCAAGAATAATATTTAATAAAATAAAATAATTCATCCATCTGCAGTTACATCCTTAGGGGAAGGCCACAGACTAACAAGCAAACAAATCTAGATAGAAATGAAAATAATGTTGTGAAGGCAATGGGAGGAACAGGGGAGAGATTTCTTTGCAGATTAGCTGCTTATGAACCAAAAGTATTTCAATTTGATCACTTGCTTGTAGATATGTTTATCAGAGGATGGGGAATTCCATCATATGTTCCTACTATCCTGAAGAATAATTATTCTTTTCCTCCTCAGACATTTCACTCTATCAGCTGGCACAGCCACAGAATCCAGGATCTCTCGTCCAAGACACCAGCTGAGGTCTTAAGAGCCTACATTCTTTCTTTAAACCATAGGAATCCCATGGGCTAATCAGACTGTGGCTCTTTCATCTTTGCTGTGAATGTGCACCACCTGAGGCATCTAAAATCCCAGGCACAAAGGGTCACTTAACAGCACCTACTGGACACTTCCAGAGAAACTGGATGCCCTAAGAACCTTGAGATGTGTTTGCCTCTAACTCAGTTCCCTAAATGTTAACTTGCATACCGAGATTTGCAGTCTTTAATTCTAGATTTTCAAGTAAATTTGAAAGAAAGAAAAAGAAAAAAAAAAAAAAGAAAAGGAGGAAAGAGTAATTCTGTCTTCTGTACATCTGGACATATGCTACAAAAGCAAATGAACCTCAGTGGAAGGAGTCTCAGGGGACCCTGTAAAAAAGTCTCAGGGGGTCCTGCAATTAAGGCAGTGATTTAATGGGAGATGTTCACTGACTATGCTCAACTGCACTTCCATCAGGTGTCTGCAGGCAGGATGGCCCTGCAAAACTGCTCACATACTTCTTTTGTTCAGATCTCGCTGCTTTTCCCAGGAATGCCATTCACAGAAATTAAACTTCTGTTGTTATTGAAATTTATGAAACCTGCAGGAGATATGATTTTTTTTCCATATCATAAGAGTTAGAAATGGAAAAGGTTTGCTAAGATATGGGAAGAGTTGTGCTGGATACAATTAGCAATGCTTTTAATCCAGATTCTTCCTCCAATAGTTCCTCAGAGGAAGACACAAGAATTCCCTTTGAGCAATTATGGACTAATTTTGCTATATAAACCTGTCAGCAGTAATGATTGTATACCCTGTAGAATGAGAGTTTATGTTATATTGTGCTTCCATTACACATCTATCCTCTGTGAGATAACTCAGAGTATTCCCAACTATATTTTCCTCCTGCAAAATTGCATGCCCAGTAATACTTTACAGTAGTGAGTTCCAGAGATCAATTAAGCAGCGTAGGAGGAAAAAAGTAGTTGACAATAATGAAAAATGTTTCTCCCCACTGCCCAGTGTCTGACTCACCATGTCCTTACTGGGCCTTTGCTGTGGTCTCTGGTCTGACTCTTGAGCTGCATGTCTGAATTAAACTCACCCATGTGCCTCACCACCGTCCACAAGTAACTCTGCCACCTCCAAACCGCACTGCCCTCCTTTCCTACTGCCCATTGCCTTCTTACAAGATGCATCCAATTACTTCATCTTTTTCCAAAAACCTTCTTGAGCCTTGTCCTGTTAGAAGCCAACCACTTGCCCTTTGGTGGCCCTCCATGTCAGATGAGGATGAGTGAGGCAGTCTGTCTATCTGTCTTCTGTCATGTCACCCTTTGGCAAACATGAAAAGGGTTCAAGTAGAAGGGAGGATTGTGGTTTTCCTTTACAAAACCGAGGGACACCGAGTTTCAATTATTTCAAGTGTTTTAACCAACTAAGAATCACAAAATCGTGGAATGCTTTGGGTTGTAAGAGATTTGTAAAATCCATCCCACTCCAAACCCTCTACCTTGAGCAGGGACACCTTCCACCATCCCAGGTTGCTCCAAGCCTCGTCCAATCTGGTCTTGAACACTTCCAGGGATGGTGCAGCCACAGCCTCTCTGAGTTATTTGGTCACTAACTAGTTCCTGAAAAGAGACTTTACCCACTTCTGAAATAGAATACATACGGTATTGCATAACCCTGTCTTGCTTCCCATTGCAATTAATCTCTGTAGACTGATGGTTTAATTCTAGGTGTTGACCATTTTAATTCCTCATTCCCTCCCTCTCTCAGATCTCTCTGTGATTTTTCTGTCTCTTCATGTATTATTCCATTCTGGCAAGCAGTTGCAATCCTGATGGATCCTCTGATTTCTCAGCATTCCAATTCCTCACCTATTTTTGAAAGGCTAAAGAGGGAAGGGGAAAAAAGAAGGAGAAAAGTCAAGCTATAAGATGTGGAACTGACCGCTGCTCAGATTGGGCCCAGTTAATCCCCATGCAGTCAGAGAATTTCTTTTAGCAATCTTTGGTAAAGCCTACAGGGAATGGGAAAGCTTAGAGTCTGGGACACTGCTTGACCAGGTCACTCTAGGCATGGCAGGGAAAGAAGCCATGCTGAGGAGAGATGCAGCCAGCATGGTATGTGAGGAACAGATTAAAAAAAAAAAATAGAGGAAACATAGTTCTATCTTCTATAATATTGAGGAAAGATAAAGGTTGTTCACAAGCTAAAAGCTAATCTGCTAGAAGAAATTTTGGATGGCATCTGGAAAACCTCACAGCATTGCTGCACCTTCCCTTCCCTTCCCTTCCCTTCCCTTCCCGCACCTTCCCTTCCCGCACCTTCCCTTCCCTTCCCGCACCTTCCCTTCCCTTCCCNACTACCTCAGTCCTCTCTGAAGTGATCACTACCTGGCCATCATCATAGACACCCTTTGCATTCACTCATGGTGGAAATTCATTTATTCATTTCAGTCTCAAGGCAGGACTTTCAGTGCAGGAAATACATTGACTGAACTACCCCGGACCATAGTTTACTTTCCATTTTTTCATTTCCTTGTTTTCCAACTTGAAAAGCAGATCAGAGGTCTCCACGCTGGAGGAGAGCAAGCTACCCTTCCTCTATCCCTCCCTGTGGATGGCACCATCTTGCAGAGAATTTATTATTCTCTTCTAAAGGCAAACGTGATTGATCTTGCAGCATCTACATGAGCACAGTTCATGCATCTGCAGCTGACCCAGGCTCCTTATGGAGTCCTTACCAATCAAGAGTGAGTGATAGCTGCACTTACTGCAAAGTCCTTTAAATGTACCCTGGTTATCTATTTTAAAAAGACATGGATAGTATGTTTAAAGTGCTTTTGTCACTGCTAACAGTAAAGAGAATTCATGGTGAGTAACCCCTCCATAGAAATTTGCTTTTAGTTAGATGACTTCCACCATTGGTGGACAATCTACATTTTGTATGACTGAGCCTTGCTGGGTTTCTGTGACTCATGATTTTCCATCTCACTGATAGCATCCTCTAACTTCATGTGGCCAGCAGGTTTAATCAGTGTATTCCTGCTTTGGGTATATACTAAATCAGTTCAGTGAGATGAGAGATTCCACCAGTAGCTTCACTCCATGAGAACAATCAGCTTCTCACCAAGACCCTCTTGCATTTTCCCATGCAGTGGGTTTATCAGTCACATGTTGGTTCCTCCATCTCCTTTTTAATGAATAAATCACTATGTGGCAACATAGAAAATGCTTGCCTGTGGCTGACGCTTTTATTTTTCAAGAACTTTATTCTAAAAGAAGAGGATAACAACTCTCTGTCCCTCCAGGTAGCTACAGCACAGCAGTACTCATTGTCTGCAGAGCTGTTTCATCCAAACATTATGTGTGTTCAACAGATGCCTTCAGATATCAATCCCACCCATGCACATGCTTTATCTCCTGTTTTCTCCTGTTGCACGATTCTTGGCTCTGTCTCACTGCCCTGCAAGGCATGCTCAGATCACTGCAAACAAAAAGGGCATCGTCAGGAGTGGTGGTTGCACCTTGAGGTGATGAGGGCTGAAGCACATACCACTGAGGCCACCTGGTGTACAGAGCAGGGCTGCAGTCCATCTGCCTGCTCCTGCCGCACAGCCTAGCATGGAAAATTAAACAAACAAAAATTACAAAAAGGAAGAAAAGGAAAAGAAAGTCCAGTGTGTTTAGCAAGAGACTATTCTGACTCTTCAACTGCAGCGCTGAGGCTCCCTGCCCTCGCTCTGAGGGGTACCTGTGTGGCTGCACCAAGGAGCCTGAAAAACAAGAATTTGCTGGCATTGGGGGAGCAAACCTCTAAAACACAAAGGGCTCCACAGTGGAAAAGGTTCATTTAGTGAAATGGGTTGGCCCTGCAACTCTGCCAGCAGCAGCAGGAGTGAGCAGAGATGGGGTCACCCTTGTTCTTCCCCTCATGTCCCTCATGTCCTTGTTTGAGGCAAGAGGAAAGAATCCCTTCAGCATACAGTCCTTGAGAGGAGTCCACTCCCCAGCACAGGTGGATAGATTTGAGTGCTGTCTTCTTTTATTTTAATTTCTTTCCTCTTTTTCTCTACTCATCTCGAAAAGCAGTTTGTCTCACCGCTCGGGTGTAACAACAGAGAGGAAAAACTGCGCTGTGAAATTAGAATTTGGAGTGACCACATGTAATTTGAGCTTGAAAGAGTTTCATTGCCCTTGGCTTATACACATCTCACAGACATTTGTAACTGAATTTTGGGAGTCAGAACCATCTGGCTCTTCAGACAGATGTGGCTTACGGGCCTCTCAGGGCCTCTCATGCCTATGAATAGTGAAATTCAGGGCTGTGCCCTGAGTGACAGAACATGGGAATTGTTGCTATAGTGTGGCTGCCACCCAAATGTTTCTGTGACCATCACATCACGGGACATGCAGAACCCTGCATGGACCAGGGTAAGAAACTGAACTAAGGTATCATCTTGAGAGCTGGAGCTCATTGGGAGCCATCCTTGGGGCCAACAGCTAATTCTCTATGTGCAGAAGGTCCAGCATTGACACCTCCTGCTCTTTGTGGGTGAGAGAGACCCTGTGAACCAGCCTGGGGTGTTCTCCAGACTCCCTTCATTGTTGTTCCACCAGAAACCTGAGGAGCTGAAATTTTTTCTCTGGCTTTAAGACTCTAATGCTCTTCTGAAAAAGCACAAAATGTCATAGAGCTGGTAGAGGGAGAGGAAATGGGCATCAAGTACTCTATTTTCTTCCTGACTGGAGAAAAAATTAGCATAATCAAGTTACAAATTATTTGAAATTTTAGCAGAGCCTTTAGAGAAGTCAGCCTGCATAGAAACTTCATGGGAAAACCATGCAGTCTCCACAAATGCGAAGTAGATTATTTTTGCTAAATCAAAGACAGAGTGCTGTATATTTCACCCATCTGCTGCAGTCTGGCTTGTACAAAAAATCCTGCCCATACATCTTCCATATGTTAGGAGGCAATTTGGGTGTCTGGAAGTTAGTCACAGAGATAAGAAAGATGCAGTGTCATCTCCAACCAGGGCAAGGCTGCTCCCTGAAACGAGTTCCACAGCAGAGACAGAATATTCTTTTTCTATTTTTTTTCTGTTCAGAGGCCTAAAAGAAATCCAAGAGAAATTTCTGGGCAGGTCTACTAGAAAGTATGTTCAGGATTTCCAGCTAGGCAAAAGAAAGCATAATAGTGAACTTCATTTGGGGTCAACTTGAAGGAATTTGTTCGGTCCAAAAATAAACCACTTCTTGAGCCCTAAGACTATTTAGGGATTTTTTTTATTTAATCTTTTTTTCTTCCTGTTCACTGCAGTCAATTTTTAAATTTAAAAAAATATTTTGAAACAAAAGTCAAAATATTTCTTAAAAAAATACTGACAGGGATTGCTTTGGCATTTCCTGTGTTGAAATATTTCATATGTAACAGCACTTCAGTGTGAATGTTTTCGAAACCTGTGTCTTTTTTGGATGAAATCATTTCTTGAAATGGACATAGATTCATAAACTGTTTGGAGTCTCCCTCAGAACTCCATATTTTTACTTCTACGTGATGTTAATTGGGGGATACAACAGAGTCCACCATTTACAATGCAACTACTGCAACAAAAATATTGTTAAGAATTACATTTCACCTGAATGTCTCTCTGGCTTAATTTTCTCATTCCTTGGGAATATCTTTCCCAATTTTCCAGCAGAGACTCTGCTATCACAGCTGCTTTCAAGCACCCAAATGCCTCCTTGCACAACAGGCACAGGAATGGCTCTTCAGGGGCCAAGAACTCAGGAAGTGAACAATTCATCAACGCCTTTTGTTCCCTCGTGACCAGGTGCTAAAAAAAAATTTGAGCAAGCAAAAATAGTATCTCCTGCAAAGCCCACAAGAATAAATTCAGGGTACCATTACATCCTGAGCCTCAGCCAGAGCTAGGTCTGGTGTGGAGGTAATGCTGAGCCTAGATGGGCTGTTCTTGCAGGGACAGCCAAGGCAGCTGCGCTTGCGGGCACAGCTGACCTGTGGGTGTCTGCCACAGTGTGGGACATTTACAGTGGAAAAGTAACAACAGCCTTGCCAAAGGCAAATCAACCACAATATCAAGCTTATTGTTAAAGGGACTCACCCTGTTGAAGTCACTACATGTCAGGAAGCAGAAATCAAACTTATAGAATTTAAATAGAGAAGAAACCGGTTAGACAGGCCAGGCAATTTTCTTCCCCTTGTGAGAGTTATCATGAGAATAACTGTTGAAGTTCTGTTTTGCCCGGCTTAAAACATTCTTCTTTTTTTTTTTCAGGCATTTCAAATTATTCCATATCCCCATAAGTCTTTCTCTGAGAATGTCCTTCCTGTAAAATCTGTCCAGATTTCACTTTCTCTCTGTCTTGATTGAATTATCTTGCTGCTAGCTTTACCCTGGGTATCATGCCAAGTAATTGTTTTTCTCTTTCTACGTTAACATCTCTTGAAGTTTGGCTTTTCTTAACTCCTCTTAATTGCCTCTTCCATGTAAATCATATAAATATGATTCTTTTAATTCTTCCTTTAAATCCATGCCTACAGCCTTCTGATCAGAAGAGAGTAACTAAAATTGAGAAATTCTGCTCCTCAACATCTTGTTGGCAATACAGAGATGTTAATCAAATGTAGTTTTACAGCTGCAGTCGAATCATGTATAGAAACAGGCTGTGCAGGCCAGAGCTGCAGTGATTTATTTCGGCATTCTCGCCTATCTTTACATGTCTATAAAAATTAGATGGCTAATCCACATTAGGCATCTGGTTGTTTTCAGAAGACAATACTGGGACTGATGTATCCTAAGTACTTTTTCAGCTTAACAGACAAGTTTCCCTCACAGAGCTTGTCCTTTAACTGCTGAAAAGTGCTTTGTTCCAAATGAAAACCGACCATATTTCCATCTTTACTTCCAGTTTTATAGGTCAGGTTCCTCTCTTGATAAAGGTTGTCAAAGGCTGTCCCATGGTGTCAAAATATGGGTTGCCTCAGATTCAGCTTATGGCTCTTTGTACCTCAAAGGGCTTTTATTTACACTCATTAGTATGTAAAATCTAAATATAGCATATATTTTTTAGAATAAACTTTGAGTTCATTAAGGATCACTTTATATTCACCTAACCATTGAGTTTATTTTTCTTGGTAAGCCCATAACACTGATGTATCTACAATGTAAAAAATCTGAGCTTTAATTAAAAGAAGTATTCTGAGGGCAAAAGGGGGAGCTCATTCTGCTTCATTACAGCTCCATAATCCCCACTTTTAGAGTTCAAGACTTTAAATGATAGTCTGGTTTCTTATCTTGCCTCCTCAACAAAGTACTTGAGCGGCACCTCATGTATCCTTTCTACTGAAAATCAGGCTTCTCTTCAGGAAGCTGAAATAGAAGTCTCCCTGCTTGCCATTCCTTGATATATGCCTTGGACTTATTCAAAACTCCAGCTCAGTTTAAGACCCCTAAAAAACTAATGTCTGCATGTCAGGTTGTGAGACAGGTGATCTTACAACCAAGCAAAGACACTCTTGAACTGCAGAGCCCTGAGAAATAGACAGACAGACTTTTCTGGGGAGTAAGGCAAAGACAATCTGGAGGTCCGTCACTAAACAAAAAATTATTTCAAAACTGAGATTTGTCATCATTACTTTAAACATTTTCCCGTAACCCACTCCAGGCCTTGACAATAATTTATCTGGAATGGTGGAGAGTTGAGAAAAAAGAATCTGCTTATTCAAAAAATCCCAGAGTCTTGTAAAGCTGCATTAAGTGTTACCTCAAAGTGTAGACAGGAGATTTTTTTTTTTTTTCCTCCCATTCTGTTCATCTGAGGCTCTTGATTTTCTTGCTGGCAGGACCAGTGACTGTGACACAGCAGAGCACACACTGATTCTCTGAGAGAGTCCTGCCCAAGTAGACACCACCAGATGTGCATTCATCACAGGATTGTACATAGGAATTGTCTGATCAGCCAATTTTTGCCCAATAATTACATTCATCCATTTCGGCAGTGTTTCAAAGCAGCAGCCCTCCACAGAAGGCCAGAAGCACAACAGAGCCTCAGCAAAGCTGCTGTGCAATTAGACCACTGAGGTCTGATCCCTCCCTTGTCTGTTTAGATAAAGTCAAGACTTTGGCAGCTCAAACTGTTTTTCTTTGTCTGGGAAAGAAACTGAGACACTCATAGGATGTGTCAAGGTGCATTTATCTTAGTAATGAGTCCTTTTAAAACTCATTAACACTCATTCTCCTCTATTCTCTGTCCTAAGGGCAGTCCAACTCCCTTTCACTTCAGAGGACAGGCAATCTCCTTGGGCTCCTGCACCTAATTCAAATGATCCATCCCATCACAGAAACACTGGTGAAGGCCTGATGGAGAGTCGATCCAAATATTCATTTTCTTGAGAGCGAAACTTAAAATTTCCAAACTTTGCCTTCCCAGAGCGTTTTCTCTAAGTGATAGGTGCAAAGACTCTGCTGACCTCATGGGTTTATTCCTTATTATTAAGTCCTTCAAGGTCAAGCTAGTCTGGGTTTGCATGTTCCTCACTGACAGACCTTTCTCTCCCTTATCACTGATCTCTTGTGGCATCAGGCATTATTCAGAAAATCTGGCAGTGCTGGAAATGGGCCTGAGGAACTTCACAACTCCTGACAAGTCATCAGAAGTGTGAGGGGTCCCCAAGGTCACCTGTTGGCTTTCCTAAAGCAGTTTTGAGTAGTCAGATTTAAAGATGCACTGGCTTCCAGCTGCAACTCAACATCAGTGTCTCCTACCCTGGGGAGCAGTATGGAGCTCAGCGTTTTTTGTTTCACAGGGGTGTTCAGAAACTGTTTGGGTTGAATTAAATTGAGCTCTTGAATTGAGTGGGGTCGAGTTGAGTGTGTTGTTTTGTTTTCCTCCTTGCCTGTCACTGAATCCCAACCATTTGTATTGGAACACTTGACCCTCCAATGTGGGGCTTTCTGCAGCAGGGGAGTTTGTTTACAGCTTTCAGAGGTAGCTCAACAAGAGTGAACACACAAACCACCAGGGCAAAGCCCTGAGTCCACTTTTTTGTACTCTCTCAGAACACATCTTAAAGCCAACACATTAGGTAAGCAAACCCGATGGCAAAGGTGGATTTGGTGGACTTTGGGCAAAGGTGGCAAAACATCCTGGTCTTGATTAGGACACCCAAAAGATTCTCTTGTCTCCAGCCTGTTAAAAGATGACCCAAACTCATCTGCACTTCTGGGATAGTTAGCTCATGTTTTTGGTGGTGTTAATTGTTTTAGGTTCCTAAGTAATGATTGCCCTGTGGTGCCTGGTTCTCAGCTGGTGCCTCCTCTGGGAGTAGGTTCCCAAAGCTCTCTGTAATGCTACAGCTACACAATACCAGGCTCATAACCAGTAAAAAATAATAAATATAGAGCTTGGGCCTATAGGAGAGCATTATAATCAGCTAGTTTGACTCCCTTTATATTATTTATTATAATGACACTACAACCTCTATTTGAGTTATAATATTTTCCCCTAAATCTGTGATGAAGAAAACACTGTAGCTTCATATAAGGTGTTCCCACCTTTGTGGTTAAAAATTTGACCCTTTTTTTAATTCCTGACCTAAATTTGTCTAATCTGTTTCTGATTGTGTGATGTATAGATTGATTATTAACAGGTGACTCCTCCAGTAAAGGCATCTCTTAAACTTCTTCTAAGTGACCAGATACTCCTAAACCCACTACTATAAAAATGGAAAATAATTCCCAAGCATTATAACTCTATTTTGCCACTACCTTGATTGCCTGAGATTGTATGAGTTCTTGCACATTCTAAAGAGAAAACCAAAGAAAAACGTAAATGCACATTACGAAGAAATGCAAACTCTCAGAACATTTTCCATCAGCATTTACACATTATCTGGAAATGGGGACATTTATTTACATGACAGGTTTCTTTTATCAGTTCTATCCTATAGGCATTGCTAGTTCTGATTTCTTAAATTAACACCAGTACTGGACAGTTTGTATAATATTAGAGAAGGACCAAAGCTGATGATCTGTCTGATTCCTAGATGTTGGATAAGTGTGCATAAGGCAATACAGGATTTTGCAAACAGTGGTAGGTGTATATCATAACTGGGCACTTTTGACTTCCTAGCCACACAAAAGTTTATAAAAGCACTGGCAGCCTTTAATAAAAGTTCTATGTCCATAGGAAAGTCTATTAAATCTCCTACTACCACACCCCAACTGAGGTACAGGAATGGATTTGGACACATGCCTTTTTCTGAAGCATCATTAAATGGAAACATTCTTGGCTGGGTTTCTATTTTGTTTATTTATTTTGGAGACAAACAGATTAAAGCAATCAGTTCAAGGAAAAAAAAAAAAAACAAGTTCATCCTGCAAAGTCAGTGAGCAAGTACTGGAGATTGATACTGATGTTCTCCAAGTGCTGGAATTCATTTTGCAGAGTTTGTCACTTTTCTAATTGAAAAAGCTGTCTCTGCAACATTTAGCAACTAAAAATACCAAGTGATGAAGCACAAGGAGTGGGGAAAAAAAAAAAAAAAGCAGAGCACTCAGCAGTAGACATCTGCCACCCTGATTTGCAGGCCATACAGCAAGGACACTGAGAAACAGAGCACTGAGGTGTCCCCATCAGCACATCCCCAGGGTGATGCTTCCTGGAGTGGGGCACACATGTTCTCAGCAAGGAAAAACAGGGAAAATCTTATAATCAGCCATTGACTGCAGGTGTGTGAACAAAGATTTGCTTAATACTTAGTGCTTAATATTAATTCTGCACCCAAATGGCAGGCAGCTATGTACATGACTGCAGGTCTTAAATAAAGATAGGTCCAGCCTCAAAAATTGAATTATGTCTGTTTGGCTGTTCCCTCCAGCTACATGTCTTGTTTTTTGGTAAAATTTGTGGGTAAAAAAAGAAAACTGGGGATCAGGTTCTCAACTCACTTTTGCATCACAACAAAAAAATCAGTTTCCAGACCTTCACAAGTTACCCTGAAACTGGCTGAATTCACAAAGCAGAATTAGTGATTTTTTTTGTTTTTTTCTTTTTCACCACTAGATTTTGTGTCTTGCATTTTTTGGTGGGATTAATTGTTTTGGGGTTTTTTGATGATCTCTTTGTATGTGTGTCTGTAAAATGAATCTGCGGAATGAAGGGTTCTACATCAGTGTTTCTCTCAATGACTTTAATCAAAGTCTAATTGAATTAGCACATGGTTGTGAACACAAGGTGCCCAAATTTATAGGCTAAGGATGTGTTAGCTTCTCAGGGCTGTTTTTTATACCCATTAGTATTATGAAAAAATTTGGAAATCCATCTAATTCATTCTGATGTAGGATTGCCAAAAATATCTGAAATTTGATATTACTTATGAAACAGAATTTTTGCCTTCCGGTGAAATTGGTAGTCAAGAAACAAGCAAGTTTCTCATTTCTCCCACTGAGAAAATTCAATGACTTAGCAATGAAAATTATATTTAACGAATCTTAAAAGTTCAGCTGCTGCCAAAAATATTCCAGCATATAAAAGCAACAAAATTTGAATTTGCCTCTATCTGATCTGATTGACCACTGTGCTTTGAAAAGAGAATAGAAATAATTCCTGAATCCATAATTATTTTTATTACACTCTAATTTTAATTGTGCCAAGTTGGGGCTTAGCCTAAATTACTTGAGCTCTTGTTGTAGTGTGCATAAAGAAGGATTTGTGCAGAGGAGGCCACGGAGATGCTGCCAGGGCTGGAGCCCCTCTGCTCTGGAGCCAGCCTGGCACAGCTGGGGCTGCTCCCCTGCACAAGAGAAGGCTCCAGGCAGAGCTCAGAGCCCCTGGCAGGGCCTGAAGGGGCTCCAGGAGAGCTGCACAGGCACTGGGGACAAGGCCTGCAGGGACAGCACACAGGCAATGGCTGCCAGTGCCAGAGGGCAGGCACAGATGGGATCTTGGGCAGGAATTGCTGTGGCTGAGGGTGGGCAGGCCCTGGCACAGGGTGCCCAGAGCAGCTGTGGCTGCCCCTGCATCCCTGGCAGTGTCCAGGGCCAGGCTGGACATTGGGGCTGGGAGCAGCCTGGGACAGTGGGAGATGTCCCTGCCCATGGCAGGAGGTGGAATGGGATGCACTTTAAGATCCCTCCCAACACAAATCATCCTGTGGTGGCTGTCTGTGACTCTCCAGAGAAGCACACAGAGCTTCTCTGTGGGATAGTTGTCCAAAATGGATACCATTAACCAAATGATGCTTCTCTATCACCTATAAAAAGAGTCAAGCCACTGAACAAACATCAAAACATCTACATTTTACATGACTAAGCTGAGGCCAGAGAAATCCTACTCATTGGATCCCAAGCTGCTCTTACCAGTTTTTGTAAGCTGGCACAGTATTTCAATGGATTTCTGAGTGAGAACTGTAACTGTGATGTTTCACAAGCATCAACAGCAAAGCACAAAATGCTGACTGATGAGAAGACCTTGGCAGTGTTCCTGTAAACAGACACTTGAACACATGGGAGAAGCAAAGGAAACTGAAGTCTAAAAGGAGCTCTGATCTGTCTCCTGATATTAATGACCTAAGACTGTGTGATCACAACATCTTCAGATGAATTTGTGACAGAGAGCAAACACAGAGACCTCATAAACAGGAAAAGGCATAAGTCCCTAACTGCAGGTAGATATGAGCTGAGAGCCTTGTGTCTGGAGAAAAAGTAATGTAGATGTCATTTTTCTGCCCAGCAAGGGGGATGGCACTGGGTACCTTCAGGAAAACCTCAGTTTTGTAGGAATTTAGGAAAAAGCATTATACCCCATAAGGATCACTGAACTTTTACTTGCAGCCCAGACAAAGCCATTGAGTTCATGAACACAGAACATCTTGTTCTCCATTGTCTCTGTCGTCATCCTCCCCATTTTCTCCCAAAGACAACTCATCTTACACACAAATAAAATTTTTTCAAGAAGTTTGAGAGGCAGAGAAGCCTATGTAGGGTTATGAATCACAAAGACATAGAAGCACTAAAGTATAAAATCCCTTTTCAACTCTGTTGACTCTTGGCCCAGCTCAACCATGGCCTCTTCCCATTATTTTAAATAACAATAAGAAGCCCTCCTTCCCTCCAGATATCTAAATTTGACCAAAAGGCCCAATTTTTTCTCAAAACTATAAGAGTGTGCTTTGGGATAGTCTGTACAGAGCAAGATAGCACCTGCCACAGAAACATTTTGCCATTCCATCACCAGGGTTCAATTCAGAGGACAAATTCAGTCTAAATATACAATGATTAGTTCTCCATTTGCTTTAAGTTCCTTCAAGAGATAATTTCCGACAGTATGTGTCAGTCACTGCCCATTATTTGCTGATAAGAAATATGGGGAATGGTTGAGAAAAAGGGCACAACATTAACCAAAATGGAAAGTAGGTATAAAAGCCAGCATAGAAATCTGCACACCTGGGACTTTGGCCACAAAAATAATCTTTTCCTTTCATCCTCCTTGTCATTACTAATATTTTCTTAACTTATTCCCTCTGCTACGCTCACCAAAATTAGGCAATAGCAGAAAATTTGATGCAAACAGAGCAACATATCCCTCAATAAACAACCTGACTGATGGGTTGGCAAAGGTAGGGTCTGCACAGGGCTGGATCCATGGTCCCAGCATGAGTTCCCAGCTGCAAACAAGCCAGCACTGCTCTGGTCCAGGGTTTGCTCCAAAGCTGTGCCAGAAGCAATGCAGCTTGGCTGGACACTCACTCCTGTGATCTACAGCCAGCACCATCCCTTGCCTGAGGATCCAGGCTGGAAAAGAGAGTAGGAGTTGTCACACCAGATCAGTCTAAAGTCCAATAAGCCAGCCCTTGGCTTTTGAAAACTGTGACAGTGTTGTCTGCCTATGGAAGAGGCTTTCTAGTCACAGGTAGTTGTGGCTGGCTTTTGCCCCACAAAGTGGTAGTTTAACATCCTCTCTAAGAAAGAAAACATCCCAGATCACCTGCCTGGGGCTGTACAATGGCTTTGAATTCGTGGAGATTGTGTCCAAATTGAGTGCATGCCCTTCAATCCAGCTGCAAATATTCCCGCCACACATATGAAGCTCAAACCTCTGCTGTTTGCTGGGGAGAGCAAATAACATTGCACAAAATGCACACAGCTGTCACTCTTGACTTCAGATTATTCTTCTGATGGCAATGAGCTATGCATTAGTGAAGAGCCCTGTTGTACTTTTTGGTGTGTTTTTCTAACCTCTTGGCAACAGTGGCAGCTTGAATTTCATAGCCTAATCCTGGGCTAGGTATAACAAATCCCTTGCATGCATTTGAAATTCTGCTGTCTTCAGGTTGCATCACCTTTCCCCTGTTGCCCTGAACAATAAACAGCTAATCCTAAGCTTTGACAAGAAGTCACAATAAAATCAGAAGACCACAGACTTTCTTAAACCTTACAGAAGTCTCAGGCTCCAGTTCTGGCTCACTTTAAGGGAGGAAAGAGTATCTTCTCCTCTCTAGTGCATCTAATCCAGGTAGAGATACCATCACAGAATTTGTTGGTACTATTTTTCAGCGTGGACATCAGATTCCTCTTGAAGTTTCTGATGGTACCCTGGCAATCTGAATGTGCCTGCTGTTTCTGGAAATCAATTACCTCATCCTTAAAATATGTGATAGAAAACAGCATCAGGAAACCTGCAGATTTGACAGCACTGCCAGCGCTGTACAGAGCCCCAAAAGCTAACAATGGCCATGGCTTTGAAATACTGCTGATTCCTTCATTTCCCATTTCCCCCTGTCCCAGTGGTGTCATTTGGAAATACATTACAGCTGAAAGACTTTGGGATGTTTTAATTACATGTGACTAAAACTTGCTGTTGCTAGAATTAGAGCGCCTGTGCCTACGATTTATAGGTCTCTGCTTCGACACTAGTGAGGTCATAAATAACACAAAATGGGCCCTTTAGTATTAAGAAATTCAGCGCTCCTCTCTAAGCCTTGATACACTCAGAAACTGTCGTAGGGCTTGTGCCGAGCTTGGTGTGAAATACAGTGCAGCAGCACAGGGTGGGGGAGAGGAGCAAGATAATAAATAATTCATCTGCAGAGTGTGAACATTGGCCCTTTGGGAAAGGGCATCACGGTTGTTTCACTGGGGTGGGAGGACTTGCTGTGCCTGTGAGTTGGTTTGGGTGCTCAGTGGGGGATTATTTCTGCACAGCATGGACTCCACTTCGGCCTGCCTCTCAGAGGGGCAAAAAAAAGCAAGTTAAAAGAAGTATTTTTCAGCCCCTATTTCAAATGTAGGAGTTATTTCAGGTGAGGAAGCGTGCACATGGTACAGAGTAGTGCAAGGTAATGGAGAAGTGTCTCCTGGGCTCTCTGTCTGACTTGCACCTCTTTGGCAAAGGAGCTTGGGAAAAAAAGTAATGAAAGTTTATTCTTCAAGTCATTGAAGTCTGGGGAGAATTTCGCATGATGAGTGGTCCTCCTTGGTGGAGTATCCACGCCACCTCCAAACACAACTGATCTATAGGAGCAGGAAGGGGAAAAAAACCTTACCTAGCACAGGATAGAGATGCATGAGCTGTGTCCCAGGCATGATTTTATCTCTGTCTACCAGTGGTTTGCTGGGATTGCTGTGAGGAAAATGCTTTCAGATTTCGCCACTACCAGAACAAGAGAAGGGCAAAGTTTTAACACAATGTGACTAACACTGACAAAGTACACTTTAGAAAAAAAATTATGTGAATTTTCCCTTCTTTCTGCTTTTGGAAGACATGACAAATACTTTATATTCTGACTCTTGCTGTTCTCTCATTTGCAAAGTAGTTTCTGTATGTGGAAGTCTTTATGTGGCTCCTAAGAAACTCACTTTAACAATTTAGTATTTGGAATTCAAACTTTAAATGGACACATTTATCTTGACACACAGCTTTTCCCAAGGCATTGTTTCTCTTCACCAGTGACCATGAGCCTCAGAACAGGGTGTGAGAACCTAAGTAATGAATCCAGCACTTAATTTCACTCTTTGTAATATTCTCCGTTATTTTCTAGAATAGTTGGTGCATCTGCTGATTACAAAAGAAAAGGAAAAAAGACTTCTATTAAAACAACAATGAAATGTTGTTGGAAAAGACACTCATGAATTTTCCACTTGCAAGAGGGAATAATAATTGAGCTAATAAGTCTGAACAGGTGACTGGAAAAGAACTGGGGTTTTGCCACAAATTTGTCTCAGAGCAGCCAAAACTTTGAGGCACGGAGCTAATTTAGACAGAGACTTTAGTCCAAGAAGATTTAGTCTTTTGTACTACTTTTGTGGAAAGTATGAATTTTTAAGAAAAATTATGCAGTCCAAAAAAAAAAAAAAAATGTGCAAGCTGCAACATAGAGTTTTGTCCTGTTCCCATTCTCTTGGAAAAGCCAACATGTTTTATTCGTATATATCTTTCTTATTCCCTTATTCTCTTTTAATGGTGAAACATGTGTCAGGACAACCTCTGGCCAAGCTGCTGTGTGAAATAGTAAATAGTAGAGGAAAATAAGAGTGTAAGGAAACAGAAAATAATGTCACGAAAACATGTTCAAATGTCAATATTTCTGGTGTCCTACATATTGTTTGGAAGAAAATTACAGGGTTTTTTTCTGCAGAAAGCAAGCATCATCACATCAATAATCACTGACAACAACAAAGAGGTTAAAAATATCCTGCACTGCCCTCAAGAAGATGTTTGAGCCATAGTTGCAACACACAATACACAGCTCCTTTAACATCAGTTTGTAGCAAATCCTGACATGCAATGATCATAATATAAGAGCGTGGTTTGGATTGGAAGGAACTTTACAGATTCATCCAGTAGCACTCACTCTGCCATGGACAGTGACACCTTTCACTAGACCAGGTTGCTCCAAACTCCATCCAATCTGGCTGACTACTTTCAGGGTTAGGGCAGTCACCACTTCTCCAGGCAACCAGTGCCAGGGCCTTACCACCCTGAGCATAAAAATATTCTTCCTTATATCTAGTCTAAATCCGCCCCCTTTCAGTATAAAGCCATTATCACTTGTTCTATCACAAGATTGTTCAAAGTTTGTCCCCATTTTCCCATTTCCTGGTGATGCCCATCTTCTCACTCTCCAACACCCTCAAGTCCTTCTCCTCAGAGATGCTCTCATTCTGTTCACCCCAGCTTGGAGGGATCTCAGGGTCTGCCCTGGCCCAGGTGCAGCACCAGTGCTTGGCTTTGTTGAACACCCCAATGCTTCCATGGGCCCACTTCTCGAGCCTTTGCAGGTCCCTCTGGATGGCATTCCATTCCTCACGTGTGCCAGAGAATCACAGAATCCTGGGATGGTTTGGGGTGGAAGAGACCTCAAATCTCAGCCAATTTCAGTCCCTGCCAAGGGCAGGGACACCTTCCACTACCCCAGGTTGCTCCAATCCCTGTCCAACCTGGCCTTGAACAACTCCAGGGATGGGAGAATTTGCAACTTCCCTGGGAAACAATCCAGGGCTGGGTGCCAATTGTACCACTGAAACTGGAGTCATCTGTTTTACTGACCCTTGAAAATCTGAGACTGTGTCCCACATATTTTTCCTTTGCCCCAGTCACAGTTTCTTTTTGGTACTCCTGTGTGTAATTCCCCTATTATCAAGATTACAAACTCTGTCAAGAAGGGACCTTTGAGACTATCCATCTATCTGAATAATTTTGTCATCTACAATCCAATCCGGCTTGTAGCTTGCACCAGCTGTATTTATTTAAGATTACCTTTTATAAACTCTATAATAAAAATCCACAGCAGTGTCAAAGAGTATTTTTGCACTGTAAAAATGATCCCTGGTGGGATTATAATTTATATTTTAAAATTGAAACTCATTGTCTGAATCATAAATTTTTGACTATGAAAATCTGTGCAGTTTTTGTGATCACAGATGTTATTCTTAACGGCACTTTTTGCTCCCTTTTGAATCTCAAAATACTGTATTTTAAAACAAGAGACAAAAAGGTATAATAACAGAGAAATGTTCAAAGGTGTCTTAACACTTACAGATAATATTTTACTGAGTTTGTTAAAATAAATGCAAGGGGGAGAGAAAAGATAATCTAAAAGTGGTCTTAGATAAACTTGACAAGTTTATCACTAGAAACATGGACTGGCTTCCCAACTAAGCCACATACCCCTTCTGTTACCTGAGATAATTCACAGTGCTGTTGGTCAAGGCAGCAGTTAAAAAGTTTTTACATACATTCTGAGGGTCCACAGACTCTAACAGAACTTAAACAAGTATTCACCCACTTCCTGAGATATAAGCTGCTTCCTGAGTCAGGAAGTATCTTAGCTCCTTATCTCAACCAGGAATGTAATAACATAGGTTCCTCTCATTTTTCTTATTTCTCTGTATTGTAAAGCCATTGGTGAAGGCCATTTCTTAGACACAGGTGCACAACACTCTAAACACTGGGACCTGTAATATCAGCAATATATTCAGGATAATTTACTTTTTTTTTGAGAGACATGGCAAAGAGGGGCTGTGAGGATTGAATGTAAAAAAGTAGTACGTTGGCATGATCAGAGCATGTGGGGAGTAAATAAGAAAATAAAGCCGTGTCAGGGGAAAGGAGGGAGGGAGGGAGGGAG
>VZTB01018170.1:558150-586309 GCA_013397245.1 Thryothorus ludovicianus
AGGAAGGAAGGAAGGAAGGAAGGAAGGAAGGAAGGAAGGAAGGAAGGAAGGAAGGAAGGAAGGTAGAGACACTCTTGTAAACACAACAGTGGAGAATTGAAAAACATCCATTTGAGAAAGTAATAAATTCTGTAGTATTCTTTTTGCTCAAGATTAAATTATATACTTCTCTTGCTAGGGCAATGTGACACATTATGTTCTGTTCATCAAAATCAGCTTCCAGCCACATCTTTCATGGTGCCCCCTGCCTCCTGTCCTTTATATCCATCACTATCTCTTTCCACCTCCATCCCATTTACTTTTCTGCAGATTTGTGCTGGAGCCTCAGGCTCAACCATAACCCCCCTGGCTATAACACGGGATGGCACCACTTTACATGAGAAGACCATGATCCAGAGGGAGTAATATGTGAAAGTACAGCCCAACTGACTTTGGAGATAGGTTTTTTAACATTAATCAAGACATAGCACTTGGAAAAAATGTCCAACCTCTCAGCTACTTCTCAGTATCATTCCTTAAGGCAGAATCAAAACTTAGGCAGGGCCTCAAAAGGGATTTTGCTGCTTTCAAGGTCACAAGAAAGACACTATCCAAAGGCTATGAAATGTTTCTAAATTTAAAACAGACCCACTTACCATGGTAGGCAATTGAAACTGTTTATCCACTTTGAACAGATAGAATTACCTAATCCTTCTATGATTAGAGGCTAGTGAAGTTAAGTTAATTCTGTTTCTGCAGGCGCTGCTGCCTTTGATGGAAGTAGCTCATCTCAAGGAATGGCCTGCTGGTGTGATGGTGAAACAAATAGTTTTGTCCTTTTGAGCTAAGGAAAAAAAATTTGCTATTGATTTTGGCTTAAGAGTGGTAAGTGCTTTCTGTACGATTGTCATCATGGCTTGAGAGCTGTTATTTTGGGCATTAGCCTCACATATCTTGATGTGGAAGGCTGCTGCAACACAGGGCCCTGCAGAAATCTTCTGAGGGGATCCTCAGGCCTCTCATGGTTTTGGTTTTCCAGCTGGGAAAAAAGGGCTGAGTATATGAAGCAGCCTCTCTACTGCCTATCGTTCAATATGCCTGACAACCTGCACATATTGATTATTTTGGGAGAAAGGTCAAAAAAACAGAGGACCCCTGATGTTTTTCTGCCTAAGCCTGGGGGGTGGTTTATCAAGAAAGACCAAAAAACTATTTTCTAAACTCCTTTTTAAAACCAACAGTCTTACAGGTCTTTCAGGCTGGTTACAAAGGGTAAGAGTTGTTTTCTCAAGCAGTGTGGAGTTGAAAAGGACAGAGGCAGCGAGCCTGGCAAAGCCCTGCAGCCTGGCAAGGTTTGTACAGCAGTGCTGAAATGAGCAGATCTGTGGGGAATGATCAGAAGTGCAGGCAGGGGAGGTACAAAAGCAGCAGAGGAATTACTGTGATGGTGCAGCACACTTTGAAGATCAACCTTGTAAAAGCCAGGCTTTAAAATGGTCATTCCACTCAGACAGATTCCCTGCACTTTGCATCAAGAGTGCTTGAGCTGGTAATAAATCTCCATCCCTTGAGGCCATCTAAGGCACAAAATTTGCTGCTTTTTTTCTGTGTCAGCCTTCTGCATAACCAGAACAAAATCATTTAGCTTGCTGCTTTTAGCTGAGTGTAAAATAAAATATACTCCTTCTAGTTATTAGTTACATTGAATATAAGATACAGGGAAATCCTCTGTAGTGAAGAGTAGATTTATACAAGGATAGCATGGCAAATTCTGAGATAGAATTGGAAAATTAGAGGTAGAGTAAATGAAAAAACATTTTTCCCTAAAAAAAAAAAGTCCTGGATTGAAAGCTTTAAAAAAATTTACTTGCTTGAGAAATTTCCAAGAAAACCCAAAAGGAAAATTATCTAAGGTTGACATTTCAAACCAAAATGAGGATTTATAAAAACGTGGGGGACTTTTACTGAGAAGAAAATAATGGTAGTTTAGGTTGTACTGTAACACAATACTTCACCTTGTTTTGAAATGAATACTCAAAATGGTTTTGTTCTTTTGAATTTCTCACCGGCAAAGTTTTGTGTATGCAGGGACGTAGAGCTGACATTCTCTTGCCAAAAATTAGGTTTGACAAAACTGTATTTCTTGGCAGCAGTTCTTTCCTCCTGAAATTTCAATAAGCCTTAACTTTAAGAAATAGATATGTTTAAACAGAAGGGAGATGAGAAAACCAAGAGATTTTGGGCTAGACACTGGGATAGCTGAGGTGCTGGGTCAGTCAGAGAGCAGACTAAAAAAATCCATCATCAGAGAGGCTCACTGCTGAAAAGAGTCATTGATGAATAGTATATCAGTGACTATCTTCAGCTATGAACCTTGGTCATGTGTGAATGCCTGGGTGTGGGAGGGTTGTGAAGGGAAGATTGTTCGTGGAGGCACAATAAAATAATGTTTTTGGAGAATTTTTACCCCAGAGTCCACACAGGCGCAGTTATGACAAAACTTCATAACAAAAGGTTGTTATTCTTTCCCCCGTGCCCAGCTACAAGAGCTTTCCCACCTACCAAGACAAATGCCACGGTAAGAAAAGAACTTTCTTTTGTCTAGAAAGTGGCAAGTGCTGCCTACAGGGCTGCAGTGGCCAGAGGCTTCCACCTACAGTGAGAAAGGATTGCTGCAGCTGCATTGTCAGGCTGATAATGTCACACAGAGACATAGAGCTCACCACACAATCCAACAAATGGTCAATTGAGAGCCTGTTCACCACACTGGGCTCCAAATCAGGCATCCAGCATCCACTCAGTCAGTGCTTGCTGAGGCTCTCAAAGATGTCACGCCAGTAAATTAATAACTGGGGAAGACATTTTACCATAAATGTCATCAAACATCAAACTGTTCCTGCTGTCAACTCCTAGGCACCAATCCTTGGAGTCCTGAAGGAGGTTCTGGTGGAATCTACCACTTTTTCCTCTCGACAAAACTTATCTTGGGATGTAGGTGGTCAGTTTCACAGGTCTCAAATGTAAAAGCCATCCTGGCTGGTCACTCTACTCACTGGAAGTACTCCAAAGGACAGTACTTCTAATTTTAAATGTGATGATTCAGAACCTCTCACCATTGACTCTGGGGAAAAATGAATCAAATATGAACAGCTCAGATGGAGAAATCTACTCTTAATTTGTTTGTGTATTGGAAGAGATATTTAATACCCTACAGGCTGCATTCTATTAGGAAGATCTCATATTTGGTAAAGGAAAAATTAGCATCTTGTTGCCATGCAATATATTGAAGATCATGAAAAGTTTCAGGAAATTAGGAGGATAAGGAAAGATGATTTTCAGAGCGAAAATAATGCCTTTAGGTGGGTCTGTGTGTGTATTTTGTGTAAAAAGTGATCAAAATTCTGGTGATTTTGTAAGAAGGACCCTACTCCCTCTGCACTTCAGGAAGGCTGAGTGTGACACTTGCTGCCCCATGGTCTGTTCTTTTTTCAGGGGAACAAGTGCTAGTGCTGCTGGCGTATTGCATGGTCTAAAGAGAGCAGGAGAAAACATAATCAGGATTGTTCCACAGGTGGCTCTGTCCTTGTAAGGGATATTTCTGTTTCTGTGAGGTGTTTCAGACTGATGCGATCCCATGATGTCTGTGCACTGAGATGGCAGGACAGGAGTCACCCACTGCTGGGGCTGATGAGTGTTCAAGCCCCTTTTTGGCTTTGTAATAAGAATGAGATGAGCACATGGATGAAGGGAAGACCTTGCTTGCAGCAGGGGGAGACTCATTGTAGACTTTTCTACAGGTCCTATCCCTGCTACAGCCTAATTCAGAATCATCCCCTCACCTCTGCTTGTCATGTTCTAAAATAAACCACACAATCATAGAATCAGAGCATCTCAAGCTGGAGAGGAACCATAAGGTCATCAAGTACAACTCCTTGGACGACTACCAAAACAAAAAAATATTTCTAAGAGCATCTTCCTGATATGAGCTCTGATGGGCTTGATACCTATGTAGTCAACAGACTTTAATTAACTTCAATGTGTGATATACTTTCCTAAAGCTGCTTTAAGTGCCACACTGAGGAAACTTAAGGGAATTCATATTTCCTAACTTTTCAGTTTTCAGTTGTCTACACCCAGTAATTCCTGCATGGATAGGGTTTGCCATATGCTCACCAGGTTTACAAAGTTTACCAGCACTTTTTTCTCCCTTTTTTTTCCTTTTTTTTGGTGGGGGGGGGAGTGAAATAGCAGTTTAGAAGTCTAATTTTCACCTACCTTCTTCTTAATCGTAGTTTTGATACTTAAGCGGTGTATTTTTTTACTAAGGCATTTCATTCAGCTAGCAAAGTATTCATATATGTATTCATCAGGAACAATCACAGGGAATGCCTGCACAAATATTACATCTACCTCACACAGAAAGCACCCTGAGCCATAATGTTCCTTGTTACTGAGGGACTTGAACTCTGGAATGCTGGCCACAGAAAATGGTTAGTGAGTTACTTCCCAGAAAAGAACTGAAGCTGTATTTAAGGATTATTAATTAGTAAGGCTTTAATGTATTTTTAGAAAGCAGTTATGAGACAAACACTCATGAGAAATGGAGTGCTTATCCACATATGATCTCTAGGATGTGTAGGAACTACACCAAAGCAGGTGGCAAGAGAAAAGCTGACCAAGGGAAGAAAACCTGTAGTCAGAACTTTCCAAAATTGCAATCTACATCTTTTATGAGGAAAAAAAAAAAAAAAACTTTAAAAGCAAGGCAGAAAAAAATGAAGATCACTGGCTCAAGAATGACTATTTGCTTTAATGGAATCCAAGCATGGTTTGGGTTGGAAGGGACCTTAAAGACCATCTCACTGTAACCTGCCATGGGCAGGAAAATCTTCCACTAGACTTCTTTTTTTAAGACTGCTAAAGCACTTCCTCTGCTGGTTAGGATGTTATTATTCACTCTGAGGTTTTAAGTGATGCCTTCTGCTGATCTTCTTTCATTAAAGAGTATGTCAGCCAAGAATCATAAGAGAAAACTGCTATTGAAACATATAAACACCTATTTAAAAATAAGATTGTTGAAATAACAAAAATACAGTACTGAGTTCAGTCCTAGCAATGTGTACATATCTCTATTGGTATCAATGAAACTGAGGCTGTTAACACCAGCAGAAGATGTGATCCATGGCTATGAGCTCTGGTCACACCAGAACAGTTCCGGGAGACAAATGTTTTATTTGGTACAAGAATATGTGGTATCTAATTACATATCCGAGTTCAAAATATGAGATAACCATATCCATGTTATACAAGCTTATAAGGCATCCAAAGAGTATGCAACTATATAATTCACCAAAAAAAAAAACCATTATCAAACAAACAGGTGCTCAATAGTAATCAAAAACAACCCAACAGATTAATTTTCTAAGATTACATTTCTTTGCAACTTTCTTGACCTTTACAGTAAAGCCTAATTCCAATTAGTTTGGTTATAAAGTCCATAACTCTTGTAGGTACCACAGTGTGCAACACATTATCATTTTACAATGTTCTCCCTGATTTGCAGCACAAAACATGCACTCCTTATGGGAATTTGTTGGCAGGCATTTAGGGCAGCTGGAAGTGATCATGAAGTGCAATTACTGTCTGTGCATATCCACATCTGGAAAACAGTTCTTTGCAGATTTTAAAATAGCCTTAATGAAGAATGGAACCTTGTACTTGAATCGATGGAAAGGGTGAAGGGGTCTCAACGCCAAATTTGTAAGAGAGCTAGAATAAAAAGAACACACTGTACAGAAATAGAAAATAATTAACGGAAAATTAATTATTGTCAGCAATGTTTGTCATCATTCTTCATGGAAGGAAGAAAGATCATCCGTGAAGGGAAGTGTTCCATTAAATAAAATATCTGGCATTAGCCATGTAAGATTTAACGGTGATGATACTGGCTGGAGGATGTTTGGTGATATTATCTCTCACACATCATCTCACTATGTCTTGTGGACAGGAGAACACCAGTTGATGTGAGACATACAGAGAGGTTTACTGAGAAAAATCTAGGGGCAAAACGGAGGCACCCCAAGAAATACCAGCACTATCTTTAAGAGGTTAACCTTAATGGGTTCCTTGTGATGACAGTGGTGAACCACCAGCTGGGTCAAGCTCTCTTCTTGCTTTGGACAATCTCCTCAAGTAAAGTGGGCAGTAATTATTGCTACACTTCTGTGATCTTGGTCACCAAAGCCACATTTGTAGTTGCTTCAGGATGGCAGTGAGCTGAGGATGGTCATTTTGTGACATGCTGCAGGTGTCTGTTAGTGAACATGCTCAAGAACCCTTGCCTGGAAATGCCCCCAGTTCAGCCACACTTTGCCTTGTTCTTCTCCCAATATTGACATCTCTCAGCTCAAGCTGAAAGCAATGGATGCTGCTCCTCAGCACCTCCAAAAATTGCCCATATAAAACATAAAGCATGCAAAGCAGAACACACAGCAATTTAGACCCATTTTAAAATATTCCAAAATCTCTTTAAAAGGGTTTCAATATATAGCCATGAGTTGTGCAAATGTAAAAACTTTCCCTTTCACTCCTCCCTAAAGCAAATGTTTCCTTTCTCTCTTTATGCAATCAATGCTCAGGTTTTAATCCTTCCCCATATGTGCTTTGGGATAAAGGTACAGTCAGCCTCTTCTCACAGGCAATTAAGGACTGAGGGAAGCAGCCTTGAGCTACACCAGGGGTCATTCAG
Source organism: Thryothorus ludovicianus (assembly GCA_013397245.1). Classification (NCBI taxonomy): domain Eukaryota; kingdom Metazoa; phylum Chordata; class Aves; order Passeriformes; family Certhiidae; genus Thryothorus; species Thryothorus ludovicianus. Next base: position 564,878 of record VZTB01018170.1, read on the forward strand.
GCTGGACATAAGGAAGAATTTCTTCACTGAAAGGGCTGTCAGGCATTGGAAGGGGCTGCCCATGGAGGTGGTGGAGTCACCACCCCTAGAGGTGTTCAGGAACAGACTGGACTTGGCATTCAGTGCTCTGGTCTGGTTGACAAGGTGGGGATCAATCAAAGGCTAGACTTGAAGATTTTGGAAGTCTTTCCCAGCCTCAGTGTTATTCTCCTGACTACTTGGACACAGATCTCAGAGCAGCACTCTCTTCCCACAGTCTTGCAAGGGAGGAACCACCCCACCTGCTGAAATCTGGCATAAACATTTTCCACGTTCCTCCTTCCCCATGTTTAGTTATTGATGCTGCTAAATAGCTTCTGCTTTCTGTCTTGCAAGTAGGTGCATACTTTTGTTGGAGTGAAGATGTGCAATTTGTAATATTTATTTCGACCCATTCTGGTTGAAATGATCTTTAAAAGATGCATTTGGGTACTTCAGGATCCTTCTTTCTTTTTTCTTTTTTTTCTCAGAGGACATGCCTAAATCTGAGTTTTGTTGATTCCCAAGGAAAGTGAGTCATGTCCTATGTGAGCATTTCTACATTTAGAATGTTAATTATTTTTAACAGGCCTAAGCTAAACTACACAAGTAGTTAAGATAAACATAAACAGACCTCTACCAACATAAAAGACCATAATGAGACATTAGTGCTGGTTTTTGTAACCCAGCTAAGAGGTTTTCTTTATTTTTTCTTTTCCCTGAGTGAAGGAAAGAAAAAAAAAAAAAAAAAGAACAAAACTAAAACAACAAAAGCTTTGAGGGAGGTGGCGAAAACAGCGAAGGCTAGCAAGGCCAGAACAGCTGAGGTGGGAATTGTGGATTTCTGCTGTCTTGAACTAACCCTGCTACCTGCACAGGAGCAGGCCAGATGGGTCAGCATGCAGGATGCTCTGTTCCTTCTCTTACAGGCACACACCACGGCCGACACGCTGCCCAGAGCAAGGAATGACCCCAGATTTCCTCGCCGGCTGCAGCCTCCAGCTGGCTTTTCTGCTCTTAGTGGAGCAAAAAGAAAAAGTATAAGCTGTTTCTCTAGCAAGTCGTGAATTTATTCATCACCTCAGTGCTCCCCAGGCGTGGGCAGGACCTTGCCTGTAAAGCAGAGCACGTTTTGGCAGCGCTCAACAGTGGGTGTTTCTGCCAGAGCAGCTCTCCGAATACTCTTTGTACAGCCAGATTTCATGAGAACAAAGCCAGCACTAATGCAAGGCTAGGTCTCTCTAATGATGTTTTATTATGAGTAAACATTGGGCTAAGCACAGCTGTATTAAGTGGATTTTGGATTCTTTACTTGTAAAGAACCCTTGGGAGCATCTGTCCCTACATTAACATCACGGTGAGCGTGGGTTTTCACCCAGTAATTCCTGCAGCAAGCCAATAATTTTTGTTAGAAACTGGAGGATCTCAGGAAATGCTTTGAGGGCTTTGCAGTGTTCCTGAAGCTATCTATTGTCCTGGGAATCTCTGCCTCATTATCACCCATCTGGCTTCCCTGGTGTTGCTGCACAGGGCGTTCTCACCCTTTCCAGGAGCTCCAGGGGGACCCAGGAGGGAGAACTAAAATGTGCATTGTGGATAAAGTCAGCTCTCAGGTACATCTCAGACAAAGGAGCAATATTTCTAGCAGTGTTAGTGTTAATATTAGTATTTATCAAAGTAAGATATTAGTAGAGAGAGTACATGCACAAATGAAAACCGAAATCCTTGCAGGATTCAAAATATAAAAACGCAGAAAATGGCAAGCAAAGAGGCAATGTCAAGCGTTTTATGGATGTATTTCCTCTGCAAGTATCTTTGCATTGGTGTGTCCAGGACAGGGAACAGAGCTGGGGAAGGGAATGGAGCCCCAGGAGCAGCTGAGGGAGCTGGGAAGGGGCTCAGGCTGGAGCAAAGGAGGCTCAGGGGGGCCCTTGTGGCTCTGCACAGCTCCTGCCAGGAGGGGACAGCCGGGGGGAAAGGGCTCTGGGAACAGGGAACAGGGACAGGGGGAGAGGGAATGGTCTCCAGCTGCATGAGGAAAAGATTATATTAAATATTAGAAAAAAAAATCCTGACAGAAAAGGCTGCTCAGCCCTGGCAGAGTCCTCCTGGGTCAGTCCCCATCCTTGGAGGGATTTAAGAGCTGTCTGGATGTGGCACTTGGGGACATGGGTTAGTGGTAAATAAGGCTGTGGTGCTGGGCTAACAGTGATCTAAGAGGGCTTTTCCAACCTGAGCAATTCTATGATTAGAAAATGTATGCTTTCATGAAAAGTAATTTTTAATTAAAACTAGTTTCTTTTCCACATAGAGCTTTTTAAAAATTATTTTATACTAGAAGCACTAATAAGAGGCAAATATTTTTTGCTAGAGGATTGCCATGAAGGTCTCCAGGGTGTATTTTGCTGCCTACCATCCCATTCTCACCTGAAAGCTGGACTCACCAGCAAGACTACACCTTCCTTAACACTTCAGTGTCTGATATTTCCCAGATGATCAGCTTCTCTTCAATAAGAGAAACCATGTTATATTACACAAGATTTAGCAGTAAACTCCAACCTCCCTGCGGCACAATATTCAAAATATTTTGGGGGCTGAATTCATTTAAAATGAGATGTTAGGTGAAAAATCATAATAAAATTGAAATCCTGCCACTGTACCCCCACCCCCAAAAATTATTCAGAAAGAAATTTCTGCCCAGAGTTATTTTTCCCACTTCTCAGAAGGAAAGAAAAGCATAAGGAAAGTAGATGCATTTTCCAATAGATACATACTGAGCCTGTGACAAGGTATAAACTCAACATCAACACATCATTCCTAGCACTACACAGATTTCTCTCTGCTGGAAGCAGGAGTACAATTACACATAAGCCTCCAGACAGCTGGCCTGCAGTAGGACTTTTTCAACACTTTGAATTTGAGATGGATGAGAAAAAGAAAAAGCAGCTATGCCACAAACCTGGTGGGAGAAGTTTTGCCTATGGGAGATGATGAATATTCAAATCACAGCTTGCATGAAATGCCATAGCACCTTAGTCAAACAGACTTTGAAATAAAATTGCTCCTCAGCCATTTTGGGTCTGGTCCACAGTTCAAAATGTTTGAGTTCAAAACAACAAAAACAAAAAGCACAATATATTTTTTTCCTATTTAAAAGAAAATACTTGAGCAAATAATATTTCTTTTCTCAAATCCCTCTCTTTTCCAAAGCCAACATTCAGTGCAATTTGCATTCTCTGTCTTTATCTTCCAGACAAAGATCTTCAGGCATACACAGGTTAAAAAAGGTCTGCCTGATGGAATCCCTCATGTCTTTGATCCTAGATAATTATCTCACACATGCTCACCCTGTCCTCTCCTGTCCCATAGTTTATCCTTGCACTGACAGAGAAAGAGTCACACTAACAAATACAGCTTGACAAATGTTTGGGGATAAATTAATTTACTGTATCAAATACTTTGCCTGCTTGTCCAGAAGGTGTAAACACTAGTAAATTGACAGTCATAAAATTAATGATGACTGTAAATTACTGAGGTACTTAACTACTTCTGCCAAGTGTGTCCTGAACAATAAATAAGAGGAAAATGTACTGGGAGATAAGGAAGACCTCATAAATATAGTAAATTAAATTATGGAGCTCAGGGAAGTCTGGAACAAATATATCAGTAGGTCCATGTGATAAGCAGTAGCTGATAAGAGACTTACTCCTATTTTTTGGGGGGAGTCCCCAGTTCACAGTGACCAATATTATTTCTTATGAGCCACAGATCACAGCTGGGAGTGAAACACAGTGAAAGTAACTGATCACATAAAGAAAAACAACATTGTGTATTATCCTGTTCTGGGTGCTTGCCAGGGATCCAGTGTGGTGCATGACCAGCTCATAATAGCAATCAAAAGCCAGGGGCTCATTCAGTGTCACAGATAAAAGCTGAAGAGGCTGAGTCCTTCCTAGTGATAAGAAAAACACCCAACCCTCTGCATTTCCAAAGGCACCTCAGGAAGTGGTACCCTGCTGGTACTCACATTTTGCAAATGAAGAAAATAGGACCTTAAGGCCCATGTCCATTTCAACAAATTTCCAGTTGCTCAAACTCCTGAGCCAGGGCTGGATTCTCCTAAGTTCAGGAGAAAGAATGACAGTCTTAATTTTAAATCCCCCTCATGTATCACCTCATTTTCTCTCCAACAGCAGTGCAGTGGAAAAGGTGAGGAGCTCAGAAATTACTACTGCCACCTTGGAGTTCTTTCAGCCTTGTCCCTGCATCTGCTACCCCTAAGGACCAAATCCTGCTCTGCCTCATTGTGGAAGGAGAGCTGGACACAGGCAGTTCTGACAGCCTGAGGAAAACAGACCCTTGTGGAAAGAAACTCATTTTCCTGGAGCCTTGAGTTTCTTTTTTTTTTCCTTCCCTGATGGGATGGAAGAGTGATGTCAAGGGGCTTTGGATCCGGCCCTTCAGGCACTATGAATCAGCCAAGGAGTCCAGCCAAAGCTGCACAACTTTCCCCAAATGCTGCCCCTTCCTAGTTCCACTTCCCAAGCAATTTGCTTACAGCATCTCTGGCTGCCTTCTCCCCACCTGCCACTCAATCAGAGAGAAATGTCAAATGTCTCTGCCATCAGCCATGCCAGGCATGCTATAAAAAGCAGCTGTCTTCCTGACAAACTGTGCTCTCTGAAAGTCCTGTCTTCAACTTTTCTGTCATTTGCAGTCTTCCTTTAATTTTATTTTTAACACTCTGTCGGTCTGTCTCCCCGGGATCACTCTGCAGCAGGGGCATCCCAGAGGAGCACATTCCTCTCCACTGCACCCTGCAGGAGCAAAGACACTTGGGAATACCTGAATCCCAGTGCTCCCAGGGATAAACTGAGCAGTACAATCATCCCATGGTCTGTTTAAAGCCTCCTGGGAGGGAGATGCTCACAGGGGGACTCTGCAGTGACAGGTCCCGTCACCACCACACTCCACACACTCGAGGCATGGCCCAAGGCATCTTCACACCCTGCTCATCCTCTTGGGCACTGACACCTCAAACAGGCAGCACAAGTCAGAGCAAGTTTGCAGTTGCCCACAGTGACTTTGGGGGCCAGATTTAAGGAGAGCTGAAAGAGGTTTACCTGAGCATGTTCATCTAACACTGCCGTCCTCTCCTGCACGTGGGCATGTTCCTCATTTGATACCGAGGCTGGTGGACAGGCAAATGCTGGGGTAGAAAAACAGAGAGTAATAAAAAGCTGTTGACTTTCTGTGAAGAAATTGCATGTTCTGTGCTATTGTCCTGAGAAATAGCATTGTGGGTATTTATAATACACCCGCCTATTTCCAAAATTACTTGGTTGAAAAAGGGTTTCTTTATGGGAAAAGGGCAGTGTTCCTCCTTCCTTTCCCACTGTAAAAGGTTTCCAGCTGGGAATACTTAGAATTTCATCTCCTTCAGTGTAAAAGGACACAGCCAGATCTCACCCTGCCTACTAACCCCCAGCCTGCATACTGACAATGCACAAACTCCTCCAGTTCCAGGTCTTTCTGGAATTAATACTCTTCCACCTGCCTCTTGTGAGCCATTAGGAGCTCAGGTAGGAAAGAGAAGTGGGGGGTTTGGGGCTGAGGATTACTTCAGGATCTCAGCAGCATTCCTCACTTCTCTTCCTGCAATCACCCAGTCCCATTTTTATCCACAATTGTCACCACTGAGTCCACTTGCGGTGTCTTCTGCAAGACACCACTGCCAGCAACAGTGAATTTTTAAGCAAACATGGCATTTTATCCTCCCTTGTAAAACTTGCTTGTTTTGAACTTACTTTTCAATTCTGAAAAGGGACTTTTTCAGAGAAAATGACAACTACCTTGTTTATTTGACCACTCATCTGTGTTGCTGAGCAGGAAAGGTATTTTTAGCCTGGCTGTCAGCTTCACAAATAGTCCAGAATTCAGATTTTGTTTCTCCTGTCTCACTCGTTGCCACCAATAAAAATTTTGCAACCAGAAGTTCTCTCTCAGAGTGAAGTGTTAGCCACGAGAGAATCCAGCCCTTATTCCCAGGGACACGTCAGTTCTGCAAAACACAGAAATCCTGACTTTGTTTGCAGAAAGGAAGATATGACTGAAATACAAAACCATGTACATAACACACAGATGAAATAGGGCTAGCTACAAAAAAGGAGTTACTCTCAATTCTTCCATTACAGGATTACCTCTGTCAAATTTTCAGTGTTTTTACATGTAGCAAAAGTATTGCAACTTCAGGGTGGACCCAAATGAAAATATTTGATGATGGAATTTATTTTAAACACTGTTGAGGCAAGTCCATGCATGGGTGACTTGCTCTCAGAGGATTTCTTTCTGATATGGCTTATTAAGAGTACATGTGGAGTCAAGAAAATTTGCTATATGCTGAGAGTTTGGTGTGCCAGACAGTTGATTTCAGCTGTGTCTTTGCCATGTGCCTTCATCTACACTCTCTTCTCTCTGTTAACTCATGCAATCACTTGCTGAGCCTTCATTACAAACTAAATTGACTCAGGTAATAATAGACATCCCAACATGTAGGCAAAATAAATCTCATTTAGAACTGAGTCCCTGCCCAAAAGCCTGAGAAAACTCAGTTCAGCAAAGTCTGAGAGCAGATGCTTAAATTCATCCCTATTAAACACAACACATTAGTGCTTCCCTAAAGATTTTACAGATTTGGGACTCCTGCCTGATTTGTAAGTGGTGAGTGGCTTTGATTTCTGTGTGCCAAAGGAGTTGGAAAGAAATGTAATTTTTATATTGAGAGTATTTCCACCAACAAAAGACAAGTGGTTCTAAGTAGGTCTTTTTTTTTCTGTCTATTTAAATTAGATTAAATAAGATTATGGTATTATTAGCATCATTAGGGTTATTATTAGGAAATTACTATTCACAGCACTTTTACTGTCATATTCTACAATAAGGAAAGCACATCTATTAAAATGATTGAACATCAATACATAAGCTCCTAATAATCCAATGGTATCAATGAGTTCATCTTTTAGATTCAATTGTAAAAGTCATCGTTTGCTAGTGATTATCCAATTGTTCATTAGAAGAGATTCTCTGAGACTCAGCAGCTCTCTAATGATGATGCATAGTCATTACATTTCAGTCAACTTATTCTTAGTGCAGCCATTGGATAACATTCACCATTTGCTCTTTTATTGTTATAATTGGCATGTAACGATGACATCATGACCCAGGCCATCACATCAGAGTTTTGTCTTGTCACACAACTTAAAACCACACCAAGGAAGTGTGGTTAGTGCTCAAACTGTGATTTTTTGGGGCATTTTGTAGATGCTGCATGAAGACAAGATGGTCATTGGTAGAGGAATGTATTGCTTATTCCTCTGACTCAGGGCAGTAAGCCTATATATCAGAATATTGCCATATAATATATATANGTAACTATATACATCAGAAGAGAAGTAATAAGTCTGCATGCATTTGCTGTCTATGAACTACTTGTTGGAAAATCTTAAATTTACAGTTCCCTCTCCATAGGGGGGTGTAGTCTGAAGGTGATTGTAGCCATCAGAGGAAAATTCTGACATGTAAATAGCTGACAGTGAGTGTGCACTTAATCTTTGACGACCTGGACTCTGAAAATAGGATTTCTACTTAATTTTTCCACTTGACTCCTGTTTTCAAGCCACATATCATGGAACCAACAAGGAAAAGAATGACCTGACATGTGCTATCTTCATTTGGACAACTTGAATTTGAGAGAAGGGTGGTATTTTAGAATTACTCAGCAAAATTCTGCTGATGCCGAAATCAGTAGCAAGAATTTCTTGGACTTCAGCAGGCATGGAGCTATTGAAAAATAACTGCCAGTTCACCAGAATAATTCCAAAGTGAGAACCAATTTTCAGTCATTTTAGGCTTGGTACTCCCACAGCAATTTACACCGATTAAACTTCTGTACTTTTGCAAAACTGTAAGCAGATTTTGTGCCTGCATACATCCATTTAATGTACTCACTTTGTCCCTCATTACCCAGGTAGTGACAAGCTGCAATAGCAGCCTTGTTCCACACATCCAGACATTCCAGCTTCAGACAGTATATGTCTGAAATTTCACATGGGATCAGATTTGAGGTATCTCTCTTTTATGAATTTTTCAATTTAACAGCCTCCTCAGTGTGAATGCAATAGAGATCCTTAGAAATCACTTGGGTTTTTTCCTGCATAAAACTAGTCAGAAATCCTAACTAGTAAAGATCCAGCAAAAGTGGTTTCCATAGTTGAAGAAGAATGGTGATCTTGCACCTGCATCAAAGATTAGGCTCAGCTCCTATGTTCAGTTTGCAGCTGTTGTACACATTCAAACTGTGATACCACTTCCAGCCATGTCTATTGGCCAAGGCCCCGGTCATCATCAGTTCAGTTTTGGCTAGAATTTGGATGCAGAGGTCAGGTTGGCAAAGGGATCCCTAGAAGGATTTCAGTACATATTTTATATGGAACACTTGCCTCTGCTCATTGCTGAACAGAGATGGTTTTAAACATCACCAAATTTGCTTAATAGATGTTATCTAAGTGAGAATGAGTGCAGGTAGACAAGTTTAGTTGTGGACTTGAGGGACAAAGAACTGCACAACTTTCTCCTTCTTAAAACCTCTGAACTGCTTCAGAACCATTCCTTAAGGTTAATTTTTTCCCATTTATCCTGCAGGAGTGTTTATGGCTTGACGACTTAAGCCATAAAGTTCCCCCCAGTTCACATTCTCCAGCCACAGACTGATGGTGTCCATACTGTCTTTGCAGTCCTTTTATTGCCTATTCTGTCTTTGCAAAGAAATAAGCAATCCGATTTTTGGGGTACATCTGGAACAGATGGAGACATCTGTTTAGTCTCCATGCATGATAGCAGGTGGCAGACAGGGAACATCATCATGAGGGTGTCTGTGTGTTGCCATTTGCAGGGACCTCCACCACCACTTTCAATGTTCCCCATGGAATTGGCAGCACCCCATTTGGGACTGGCCACAAGACATTCCCAGTCCCCAAGGTGTTTCCAAAGCAAACACCAATGGCACCTGACATTCAGACACTGCAGGATTAGCAGCTTCATCTGCTGTGACTGGATATTGCATGCCTGCACAGATCTTCTTCCTCTGCCCTAACCCCTGTGGTTCACCCTTGGGTCTTATTCAGGTGGGCAGGAAGCTCTGGTGACATTCTTAGGGCCATTGCTGTTGCCCAGGAGTTGTGAGGAAGGGGAACTTCTGTACTGAGGTTCCAGTCCATTTCTGCTTCTGGAAGCATGATCAAACTCTGTGTTACTTTATGGCTCGTGCATGAAGGAGTACTTTGCCTCAGAAAGGCTCAACCCTGACTTAACACATGAGAAAGTGATTAGGGGAACAGGGGAAGCCAAATGTCTCAAGGATAAAGATGAAAAACTGTGGGATCTGGTTAATTCCAGAAGCAACAACATTTTACTTATTACTTGATGCCAGCAGTTACAAAAATAGCAACTATGCACCTCAGCCCACAGTGGTCCTCTAAAACTGGATGCGAGCAGCCACATCAGTGGCATCAAAACTGTTGTCTCTAATAAAAACCCTACAAGGAATGCAAGAGATATCACAAGGAGGCCTCTGCTCACCCGTGTGCATGTCCCAGGGGACGCATGCGAGCCATTTGTGTTGATAAGAGTGAGACTGCCTTGCTGGGACAGTATTCTGGCAAACAGGAAAAGATCCAAGCCACTGACTGCACAAGACCACAGTTATCTTCAGGACTGATGACGAGGCTGACTCAACATCGTCTTGGAGGAGTGATAATGGCTTGCCATGGCTCATCTGCTCCCCGCTGGGAAGAAACAGTTGTCAGTGAGAAACGACCAAGGGAAAAGCTTGAATGCTGAGCACGCAACTGCAGAATGAGGTGACACCTATGTAGGAACAGATTTATATAGTCGAAGATCCTGGTTTCCCATCACTAGGCTGTCAGGCAAGCAAAGACCAGTGCCAAGAATAGAGGATAACTGAGATCTGTGTCCAAGCTATGTAGCTGAACCCAATCCAAGATGCCCTACGGCTGTTTTAACTAACTAGGAAAACTTAAACATTCCCCCACAGTCAGACTCAATCTTTTGCACTCATAATACCTCACCAGTTCGTCTTGCCATGATAAAGGCTGTCAAGACACAAATCCACACTATCTGCAAGGAAGTTTTTGAGCCAGTCAGTAATCATTTGTATCCATGCCTTCAAACTCAGTAAGAATGTGGGATGGGAATACGTCGTTATATGCACATTCCAGCTGCAAAATATTAAAATCTTCTGCAGACATAATGACCTAACTCATGATTTTGGCAGCTACCACTCTCACAGGGATCATCTGCTTATGACACATTCCTTACTTCATTTAAGAGACATGTTTTCAAACAATTGTCATGTGCAATTTCCTCTGCACCTGATATTTTTCTTACAGGGATGAGACAACTGCAGCAGCTTGGTGGGGTGGGACTCTGACCCCTTGTGTGCCACTGTGACTTCCTTGAGCAGAGACAGTTCCAATGCCAGAAGCTGTGAAGAGCGAAGGGCTGAGAACATTTGTAGACCTAGATACTGCCTTAAGGGGCACTTTTAGTAATTTCTGTCTGGTTTCTGATAGTGTTGGTGTTAATTTGGTGTTTTCCTTCTCTATTAAATGGAATGACAGTGCAAAAAGCAAAAACTGGGGAGGACTGGGGAGACTGTGGTCATGTACAGAATTTTTCTATCCACCATATTATTAAAGGATGCTAGTCCAGGATGATTGCCACAAAAAATACCAGAAGGCTGGAGCACCTCTCTCAGGAAGACACGTTGAAAGAGTTGGGATTGTTCAGCCTGAAGCAAAGGATATCTAAAGGGGCTCCAGGAGAGCTGCACAGGCACTGGGGACAAGGCCTGCAGGGACAGCACACAGGCAATGGCTGCCAGTGCCAGAGGGCAGGCACAGATGGGATCTTGGGCAGGAATTGCTGTGGCTGAGGGTGGGCAGGCCCTGGCACAGGGTGCCCAGAGCAGCTGTGGCTGCCCCTGCATCCCTGGCAGTGTCCAGGGCCAGGCTGGACATTGGGGCTGGGAGCAGCCTGGGACAGTGGAAGATGTCCCTGCCCATGACAGAGAGCTTGGAACAAGATTATGCTTGAATTCTCTTTTAGCCTGAGCCATTTTGTGATTCTCTGCTGAGCCAATGGGGTCATTCCCCATTATTGCACACTTTCACCTGGAGGTGTCTTGCTGCTTCTTGGGAGCTACAAAATTTCTATCAGAATAACCTTAGATAGGCTGGGACAATGCATTGTAGACACCAAAATGAGAAAGCCATTTCTTCAGTAAACTGAGAAAAAAATTTCTTCTCAACAAAAAATAAACCACCAAAAAAAACCCCACCAAATTCCATCTTACATATGCACAAACAGCCTTGTTTGTGCTAACAAGTCTAGTTTCATGCATCTCCCAGTCAAAAGTGATGCATATATAACTGCTATCACATGTAGCAATTAGAAACACCCTGACATCCTGTTCTTTCTGCTCCTTCCCCCTCTCCAGTATTCAAAATACTTCAGCTCCTAAATACACTCACCCTCATATCCCATTCCCCTTCATGTCAGCACCAACCAAGTTGGCCTCTTCCTTACCTTCTTTAAGTGTTCAAAGGTAATTTTAAAGAACACCTCATTTAGCTTTCATTTTACTGAGATTCAGCCTGCCCATAAATCAGAGCTGAAGGGGAATTGGAGAGGGTCTCAGCTAATCAAAGCTCCAATCTCTAAAATGTTTAAATATAAATCAAAATAGTTGAAGGCTCTCCAAAGCTTCAATTTTCTTTGAAAGCCTCAGTTCTTATTTTCCCCGTGCTTAGCTCTCAATTTCATCCTCATACCTTGAAGGTATTTTCTAAGTATTTTTTAGTCATTTTCTCCAAGACGTTGAGCTGCCTGGTTCAAGAATTATATTAAATTTTGACCTGTGAGCGAGTTGCTATGCTCCCAAGTAGGAGTGCTTTGTCCAAATTAAGGTTTTAGGGTTCAGGTCCTAAATTGAAGTTTACTAATGACTTTAAGGCTAAAAATGTTCCTGGGATCTATTGAAAACATGACTTTGATCATCCATTCCATATTGCAGTCAGAACTACATGCTCCATATGTCAGAAATGATAAAATGTTTCTGCCTGCCTCTTTTGCATCTGAAGTCTGGAAGTCTGCTAAATTAATCTGCTTACCTATCTTTATCACATCTTATAGTTCTGGAGTGGAATATGGGTTAGGAAAGTTAAGAATATAAGCTTATTTCTCTCTCTTCTTCTGTCCTCCCTTCCTGTGTCAAAGTTATTGAGAGAAAGGAAAAAAATTACACATTGTAAAAGATATTTTAATCCTTGGGTTTAATCATTCAAGCATGTGAGTTTACCAAAAGAGTTCTCACTGAAAGGCAGATCCTTTCATGCTTCCCAATGTGTGGGGTATCAGCATGTCACATCAGTGTGTTTCATTTTACTAAAATAACCAGTCTTTCTGAAAACTCTCTTGTTAGAAGAAAGAATGGGAAACGCAGGGCATAGGAATATTTGGACAATTTTTTGCATAAACATCCACAGAGGAATGAGCCTCTGTGCAAAACTGCAATAACTGTTAACAAAGGGTGTACAGATATTTTTTGTACTTACAACAGATACCCAAAGGTTATATAGTTTTACAAATCAGGATTTAAGGATATGTCTTGAAGCATACTGCATTGATACCTCTCCCACCTAGGACAGTTCCTCAGTTATTGGGAGACCTCCTCGGACCTCCTTTAGAGATCCTTGATGATCTTCAGATAAATTTCAATAAAAACACTGAGATGTGTGCAAGGGTTGGTAGATTGTTGCACAAAATTTTCCACACAACACACATTTTTGCTTACTTTAATAGCTAAAGAGATTTCTTTAGATTAAACTGAATTTTGGAACCAGAGTGGTTTCAGCTGCCTCACACAACAAGAAATTTTGCGGGATTTTAATCATATGGAGAGTGCACCTTCTATAAACAAAATATCTGATGGATCTTCAGCTGCACGTGAGCAAGGCTGACTGCAAACTCTGGTTTGCTCCCATATTAAATATATAATCAGAATGAAAGTCCAGGATATTATCAACTGAAGGGGCTAGTGATCCCTGAAACAAACAAATCCTATGAAGGAAAGGGAAAGGAAAAGGGAAAAGAGAAGGGAGAAGAAAAGGGCGTAAAGTGAGAAAATATTTCACTCCCATTTCTATTAACATGATGGGATAGAAAAGGTAGGATCCTTGGGCTGACTGAAAATCAACTTTTTATTTAGATGATGTTTGTTACAAAGCTCTTTCATTCAGCCCAACCTCATAGGTAGCTCTCACTTTTCTCTTTCTAAAGAAGGTGAGTTGCAAGATGTTTAATTTCTCAGCATCTGTGTTCATTCTGTTTCGGAACAGCCTCACAGAAATAACGAAAAATCTGTTTCCTGGAAAATGAAATGTTTTACATCACATTCTCTTGGGCTTTTGCATTACTTTCATCCAATATGAAACTAGAAAAATCAAAACAGAGAATAAATAAATTAGTAAAGACTTCTTAGGACCTTTCTTTGGTACCCTTCTGAAACAAAACCTCATTAATGCCAAGCAATTTTTGCAAAGTGTTAGCACTTGGGCGATGACACTTACACAGGTGAGGCATCATTCAGCTAGACTTTTCTGAACAGGTTGAAATGCAAAGGAGAAAGAAATTGCATTTTTTAAACAGTTGGCACAAAACACGTAAACAGACAATGTGTACATAAGCAAAAAATTGTTCCTTGAAAATATGGAATAAAACAGTTATCCACATCTACAATAATTAGGTACACAGAAAAGCAATATAAAGAAAATAAAAGCATTGCCAAAAAGGGAGAATTATAACATTTCCAAGACTGCATTCCATCTGGGAGGGAGGACATCTTCCTATGCACACAAGATATTAGGTCCTAGGATGTCCATCATGGCAAAAGAAAGGTGAGGGGGGAAACTCAAACTACTTTTGGCACAGTACCCAGTGACTTTCTGAGCAGGGACATGTGAATCAGGACCTGAGGTGCAGGGAACTGTGCTTGGTGACTCCGTTTCTACTGCTCCAGATTTCCCCAGGGCTGCAGAAAGCTGTGCCCATCCTAAACCAAACCACCAGAGAGCCATTTGAAATCCCTTTGGGAAACCGAGCGCTGAGGGAAAGGCGGAAAAAAATTGTGTCCTTTCATTCAGTGAGGAGGAAAAGTCATTTCTTTTCTTTCATGTTGTGAGCCTGGCTGACAGCTAACCAGGCTTCAGGTGTCACTTGCCTGTGTGCAAATATTGTGGTGCGTTAGTAATCTAAATACTACTAATGAATGACAAAACTGTAATTTTTTCAGGACTTTGTAGGATCTAGGTGAACCACAAATCAGACATGGGTGTGCTGACAGACAGACAATACAGACCATTGTACTGTGCTTACACAAGGACCTGTGGCATGGGAATATATTAATTTTTAATGGAAAATGTTATTCTTTATGGTCAGCTCTTTCAGCATAATAATTTATCAAGACTGACATCAACCAGATACATTAAGGATTGATGTTAAAGTGAGGGGGGGAGGGGCACATCTAATATTTACAAATGGCATGGCTTTTAAAATGCCACTACTTAGAATCAAGTGCAATTACAGTGTATTTAAATGAGTATTAAAGTATTTGTATTGCCAGTTTGCAAATTCAGCAACTTGAGAAGCCCGAATGGATTTTCATGTAATTATTGTCATTAACTCAAAGAAGTAAATGCTCAGCAAAGAGTCTGCTTCAAAAAAAAAAAAATTTAAAAAATAAAAAGCAAATGAATAAATGTATAATTAAATGGCATCTTCTTGCTTAATTCCTTGCATGATCTTCTAAAATATACACCTCATAACTGCTGAGCACCTTGGTGACATAGCCCAAGCTTCCTTTCTGCATCACATTAGCATCAGGGTAGCTATATTTGGGGTCTCAGAAGTTTCTCTTAGGAAGGTGACATTGAGAAATTTTCTTTCCTTCAAGCCTATCTATCTCCTTTTCATGCTAGGAAATCCTTGCCTGCTTTTTTCTACAAGTGCTATGAACAAAAATTCTGCCAAACATGCTTACTCTCTTGACTGCTATGCCATTCCTACTAAAAATCACAGTCACAGTGTGTGGAACACAAATCTCAACCAAAATGGCCCATAGTTTTAAAATCATAGAATCATAGCATGGTTTGGAAAGGAACTTAAATCTCATCCTGTTTCATCCCTGCCATGTGCAGGGACAGTTTCCACTGTCCCAGGCTGCTCCCAGCCCCAGTGTCCAGCCTGGCCCTGGGCACTGCCAGGGATGCAGGGGCAGCCCCAGCTGCTCTGGGCACCCTGTGCCAGGGCCTGCCCACCCTCACAGGGAAGAGTTTCCTTATAATAAATGAGGTAATCCATTTCTTCACTTCCTGTAAATTTGAATAGACTTTGGCAAGGTGGGTTTTAGAGGCTGATAAATAATAGAGACCAGAAATAGCTGGAAATTCCAGGCTGAAAAATGATGCTTCCGTGTTTGACAGCATCAACATGTGGCCTCACTGAGCCCTTCAGTCTCCATGATCCATTAGCAAAATGGACACAAGAGTCCTTTTGTTTGCAGGATGTTCTCATCATCCTTCAGTGAAAGTTGATATGAAAGTTCAAATCACTGATCTGTTCCAGGAGTAGCACGTGATATTTTAGAAAAGAAAACCTTCAACCTACCCCTTAGAGATCATGTGTTCATGAATGACATGGGACGTCCCTTGGGGCTAGCTGGCTTTTACAAGATAATTTAGAAGGACATAGGGAGAGCAGGGGGTTTTGTTATTGGCTGAAATAGAAAAATCAAGAAAACAAAAGAAAATTAAGATTATGTTAGCCTAGCTTTAACAAGGATGCAATTATAGTCTGGGAATTCTATCAGGAATCTGGTCCCTGTATACCAAACCTCTGCCTCAAGGCAGACATTGAATAGTTATTGGTAACATGAAATATGACATTCATAGTGCTAGGCAGCCCTGAGAGATGGTCTTGGTTAATCTGACGAAGTTAAGCAAGGCCATGTGCAAGGTTCTGCACCTGGTTTGGGGCAATCCAGAACACAAACACAGGCTGGACAGAGAACGGATTGAGAGAATCTCTGAGATGAAGGGAGTGTTGATGGATGAGCAGATCAATAGGATCCATCGATGTGCACTGGCAGTCCATAAACCACAGGAGAGAGGGAGGTGAAGAAGAACCTTGGAAAGTGCATGGAGTGGTAGTACAAGGGGAAATGACAAGAGGAAATATTGCCAGGAGACAGGGTTAGATTGATATTACGATATGAGGAAGAAATCCTTCCCTGTGAGGGTGGTGAGAACCCTGGCACAGGTTGCCCAGGAAAGCTGTGACTTCCCCATCCCTGGAAGTCTCTAAGGCAAGATTGGAAGGAGCCTGGAGGCACCTGGGATAGTGGAAGGTGTCCCTGCCCATGGCAGAAGGCTTGGAACAGAATTGTCTTTAAACACATCTTCCCCTTTAAAGATCCCTTCTAGCCTGAACTATTCCATGACTCTATCATTTTATGATTCTTCTCTCTTTTAGAGATTGTCAATATTTGCTCAAAATAAAAATAATTATTTATTCTTGTTAAGTAATTGTGACTTTAGAAAATAGTCTGACGAAGGAACTGCTTGCATCAGGGTCAGATGCTTTCACTCATAATCTCCGTGCTTGCCCTGTTGTCTCACAAAGAATATTTTCGTCTTTTGATTGCCACAAGTAGGTTCTTGTTCCACCCAGAGGTAGTACCTACCCTCAAACTGATGCATGAACTTCATTTCAACTGCTACAAGAGCAATTTCAAACTTAGAAATGTCAGTGTCTAGTGCAGGGCTTTGCTTTATAAACATTCCTTTGTTAATGAAATTGGAAAAGTTCAGAGGAGGAATTTTCCATGAGTAATTCCTCGTGTAAGCACTACTTAAAAGTCTCTTTTCTCAAATTCGCTTTGACAGCTGCTTGGGAAATAATAATAACAATAATAATAATAAATCTTAGACTTATTTCTATGTCAACAGAGTGAACATCTGTAGGTTCAGACACTGGAACCCAAATTTCTGGGTCTTCATCCAACATGATGCTCTCTGCTACCTTATGGATGGAGCAAATCCACACAGATAGGGAATAAGACCTAGGCTGGTGGTCAGCTACTGGAGACCACCACCTTCAGAGGACACTGAGGAAACTCTGATACTATTAGCCAAAGGCAAACACCACTTTGTGGTGTCTGTGTATTTCCCAAACTGTTCAAAACTCTTTTTTCTTTCCTTATTGCCGTCCACAAGCTGATTCCATCTGCTGCACCTTAGAGACAGATTGCCATTTCAGGGAAAGGGGGCTGGAAGTTCATTACATGTTTCTACAGCACCCTGTGAAATGGTGAAGGGATCTCCAGGGATTTCTGAAGTACGGATAATTGATCTGACAGACTACTCCATGGAGGGGCTGTCAATCAAGAGCGAGCTGTTCACATCCCCTCTGTCAGCGTCCCATCACCCCACGGAGCTGTTGCCAGGCCTTCAGCAGACAGAGCAGAGGGGAGAGGAAACAGCCACGGCCAGGTGGGGCAGCCTGAGCCAGCTCCCTGCTCAGGCAAAAGGGGCAGCTCCCCAGGGCAGGTTACTGCTGTAGGAAGACAGGAGGAAAATGAGAGACAAGAAATAAAAGTCAATATAGCCCTGCAGATTGTGCATCTTTGAACATTTCAGTGTCATTGTAGTTTCTGCCTGCATCTCCCACCTTTCCCAGAGTTCTTCCACCCCAACTCATGTCCATCTCTTCTGCCCTGCCTTTGTCACTCTCCTGATATAAGTAGCCTAAGAACACTCACCCAAATTTAGAGGAGCTAAGGGATAGATGAAACTCACCCTCTGATTTTAGATTCAGAGCCTGAAGCCATTGAGGACATACAGTGAAAAACCAGAGCTGTGGGTACCTGCAGATCTCCCTGCTGCAGTGAGCTGCCCCACAGAATTGTGTAAAATCCATCATGAGCCACAAAAACAGACAATGTGCAAAAAGAAATAAAATAAGAAATTAAGGCTGAGTGCACAGACAGCACAAGAAAATGTGGGTGAAGAAGCCTGAGGAATAGCCCTGTGCACCACTGTCTCCATCAAAAAAAAAAAAACTGTACTGATTGAACCAGCAATGTTCAAACTGGATAATGAAAAACTGTGAATCATGCAAAAAGCCCAGTGCTCATTTCACTGCCCTGCAGTTGTAACACAAAGGCTTTCCAAGAGATAAATATTCCTATCATGATGAGTGATCTTTAAGTCTGCATCTATGTCCCTCCCTTGGAAAAGGAAGTGATGGAGTGCTGTTAGCACTGCCTTGTGCCCCTTTGATTTCAGGACTATAAATATTTCCCTTGTCACTGGTACTGGCCACAACAAGGACTGGCTAAAAATACCACTCTCTGAAAATCAAAAGAGCGGAAATTATAAGGAGTAGGTTTGGGCTCTGCAGTGCACCCAGAACACATGGAGCTTTGAGGTCCAGCTCCTAGGAAGAGTGGCCTGTTTAAAATCAAAAGAGTGATGTTTTTATCAGTTTCCTTATCAGTTTCTTTTTATCAGTCTTCTTTCTAAGTTTTCTTAGTCTTGAATTAGTGAAGAAAGAGAAGAAGAGAAAAATAAATCTAACAAGGCTTTGAGTGGACATTTTCTTGACATGATGCATTCAAAGCTTTATTATAGAATCACAGAAGAGTTTGGGGTGGGGGGGGCCTTAAGCTCACCCCATCCCACTCCCTGCCATGGGCAAGGACACCTTCCACTACCCCGGGCTGCTCCAAACCCTGTCCAGCCTGGCCTTGGACACTTCCAGGGATCCAGGGGCATCCAAAGTTTTACACCATTTTTTCAGATAAGAAAGAGGACATGTGAGTGGAAAAATGAGCTTGCACCATTAATGTTTCTTCCTTATGTAAAGATATAAAACTGATGGATTTTTAAAAGTAGCTAATTTTCTATTTTTATTGTTTCTAGTCTAAAACACTGTCTGATGACAGTCTACTAAAATGTAAGATAAGAAAAAGTAAAGTATCTGAAAGGGGAACTTTTGTTAACTGTTTATATAACACCAGTGCTTAACCTTTGGTCTTCAGAAAACCTGTCTTAAAATTTAAATACTGGCACTTGAATTGATTCACACAGTCGCTATGAAACAGCTCAAAGATTATTCACTGAAAGCCTCAGAAAGGACAAGCAGTGAAATACTAGAACTGAAAATATAAAAACCTATTGTTAAGGTTCTGTTTGTCAAAAGAATGCACAACAAGAATTTAGGAAACTGGCAAGAGGAAGGACAATTGCTGAAAAACCCTTGTAGGTTACCTCTCTACCCTGCTTCTCCTGCATGTCATAAATAAGACAGAGGAGAGAAGCCAAGTTGCATCCCTTGCTATCTTATCCCTTTGTAAGATAGAAAGGACTGTAAAGATTTCCATAAATAGCCATTTTGTGCATTAAAAGCTGCCTGTGGAGAACATTTCTACCCTGCTTTCCAAAGAAAACAAGGACTTACATGATCCAACTTATGTGCATATCATCTCATCTCTTCGTGTCCCCCCTGACAACTTTTGAACCTGTTTCAACAAAATTTGTTAGAATTGTACATGCTTCATGAAAATTTACTGTCTGGGGGAAGACAGGGACTTGATTAGTTGCACCAGACAGAATAAGAGAGGCTCCAGTTACCCTTTATCAAAATGTGGAGAATCTGTGTTGGGCGGAGGCATTATTCATATCACAGCTATGGGAAAATCTTAAATTGGCACCATAGTTTAACCAGAAAGTTCAAACCTGAGACACACATCCACAAGAAACATGGTTTTGTTAATTCTGCTGCTCGTGGAACAGCTTGCTCCCACTTACATCTTTAGATGAAGATATTAGCAAAGATGTCACTTCTTCCATTAAAACTGTAGTTTCCAAAAATCATCATCTTTTGACAGCAAAAAGAAAAAAAAAAAGCCTTTATGGAGACTTTTTAGACCAGTGACTCTTCTGGACCATCTATGCAAACTCCTTGCACAAGCATATGTCTGTTTCATTGTGCTGAAATATGAGTGGAGAGCATTTGGGCCAGCAATCCACAGCTCCTCTGGGAGCAGGCTGTGTGTGTTGTACACAAAGAAAGGCACCAAGGTGTTTGTCTTTGTGCTGGCTCTGGGAGATCTTTTCAAGGCACAGCAGAAAGGAACCACTTTCTGTTCACTGCCTGGGGATGGAGTACAAGAGCATCACAGTGGTCCCAGCAACTGGGTCCTTTATCCCATGGGCCCTTGGTGCTTCACAAAGCTTTTTTTGCTCCTAGACGAGTTGTTGGTGTGTTGCCCCATAAATACATTCACCTTTTTTTTACTGATCTCCCATAAAGCCTTGGACACCATCCCCCACAAAACCTTTCTCTCTAAACTGAGATGGATTTGATGGGTGAACTATTAGATGGATTAGGGACTGGTAGGATTGCTGCATCCAGAGGGTTGTGGTCAATGGCTCAGGGTCCCAGTGGACATCATGGACAGGTGCTGTCCCTCAGGGGTCCATATGGGCACCAGTGTCATTGTATATCTTCATTAATGACACAGAGGGATCGAGGGCACCCTCAGTGAATTTGCAGGTGGCCCCAAGCTGAGAGGGGCAGCTGACACTCCTGGAGGATGGGATGACATCCAGAGGCACCTGGGCAGGCTGGAGAAGTGGCCCAGGGGAACCCCATGAGGTTTAACAAGGCCACAAGTTCTGGAGCTGCAGCTGGGCCAGGGCAGCCCCCGGGATCCATCCAGGCTGGGGATGAGCAGAGGGAGCAGCCCTGGGAGAAGGAGCTGGGGGTGCTGGGGGTGAGAGCTGGAGCTGCCCCAGCCTGAACCCCCTGGCCTGGGCTGAGCCCAGCGTGGGCAGCAGGGCAGGGGGGATTGTGCCCCTGTGCCCCTGTGCTCAGGTGAGAGCCCACCTGCAGAGCTGCCCCAGCCCTGGCTCCAGCAGCACAAGGACGTGGAGCTGCTGCAGCCAGGGCAGAGGAGGCCACGGAGATGCTGCCAGGGCTGGAGCCCCTCTGCTCTGGGGAAAGGCTTGGAGAGCTGGGATTGTTCATCCTGGAGAATAGGCAACTTTGAGGTGCCTGGAGAATAGGCAACTCTCAGTACCTGCAGAGAGTTGACAAAAAAGATGGAGGGAGACTACTTATAAGGATCTGGAGTGACAGGACACAGGGAATGGTCTCCTACTTCCCAGAGGGCAAGGACAGACGGGGTGTTGAAGAGAAATTGTTCCCTCTGAGGGT
>VZTB01018171.1:3702-17718 GCA_013397245.1 Thryothorus ludovicianus
GAATTTTGGGAGGAGGTTTATGGAATCTGCTTCCATGGGACTGGTGGTGTATTCATGCACATTTTTCTATATATATTTAACTAGAACTAACTGCTTTCATGGTGAATATGTAAAGAAAATAATAGTATTTAATTTCCTTATAGTAGCAACATACATTTAGCAGAATTAAGAAAATGTTATTTGAATTTTTTAGCTTTGAAATTATTCTGGATTTCTACATATTTGGAAGCTGGAACAATACAGCAATGTCTGTATAGAATAATACTATTCATAATTGGGGCTATCAGTAAAATTTGACCATAAGTACTTATGACAGATGAATAAATTAAATAGACTGTATCATCTGTGCACCAATTCTTAATGTTAGGCCACAGAGCTCTCTTTTACACTAGAGAAAAAACTGTATGAAATTATATATTCATTGGTATGTTTATATAACTACTGCAATACATAACAGGGGTTAATTCTTATCACCATGGACAGTATACAGTATGGATGAAATTTCAGGTTTGGAGCTCCAAAGCGAGGCAGATGGACTTTATCAAGGGATAAAATAAAACCAATGCAGAGGTTTCTTTTTTTTATCCTTCTTTTTTATTTTCAATTTCCCTCATATTGCCACTGGTACTGATTGAGATGACTAATAAATAATAAAGAAATAGTAACAATGTTTCAACAAGCAGAAACGAGCTAAATGTGCAAACACAGTTTATTAATCTGAAAGCAGAATGAAGACTAAAATACTAAAGACTAAGCTTCTGCTTCTTTGTGAAGTCAGCCTTCCAAAACTGTGAGAACGAGAAGAATAATTAATCTGGTTACAGTACTGGCATTCAGATTTCTTCAGTGACACCTTTTGGTCTTAATCAGTGAAGACAGGGTCAAAAATGAACAGTAAAAAAGTCGTAAGATTTACTCATTGGAGAAAGAATTCTGAGTTCAGTAATGTTCAATACCTTTTTCTCTCTTCATCAACTTTCTATCTCCTCCCAAATTCCTATATAGCCAAGATATTTAAGTTAAACCTCATTTTTCCCCCCCTAATTTTATCTACGAACCTGATTTTTTTTTCTTGTTCATATTAAGATGAGCCACTATCAATGCCACTAAAAAAGCTTAATGGTGTATGATTTTTTTTTTTTTTTCATTTTTATCCTCTCAAGAGTGGCTAGAGATTAGTTGTGACAACAGTGAATGCTTCTGTGCTTGACTTTCTTTCTTAGACGTGTGTCTTGGGACAGCTCCATATTGCTAATAGGGCACAAATAAAGGAGTTCTGTCAACGTCTGCTAGAGTTTTAATGTCTATGTGACTCAGTACAAAACCATATAGCAATACATGCCCAGGTCCCAGATGCAGTATAGCTGCATTTGAGAAGTAATAGCCATGACTAATTCAATCAAGCTTAGAGATGCACTGAGGAAATTCTGTACATCTAGTTCAAAAGCTGACTTGGACAAAGGGAGTTTGAATACAGCTGCACCACAGTACATGGCTAAAACAAAGGACCCATTTATCAAGTGGCATTTATCTCACTGACAGTTGAATAAACCAAGTAAAATTCCAACAATGTCAGTTATTAGAGGAATCATCTCCTTCAGCTGCTTCATTTGAAGGCAAATGAAAAAAACTGCTGGAACTAAGAAAATCAGATTTTCAGATTCAAGAAAATGTTTTTCATTATATCTATGAAATGCATCAGGTCAGAATATGTCCCAAATACCCAAGTTATGTATAAGATGTATGGGCTGATTTGTTGGTACAAATGTTATAAAAATAATATAACTGTTAACATTTCACACTGAGCTGTAAACTTGATGAAGCTGAAATGTGTCCTAAATTCAAGTAGCACTTGGGTAAGAAGGGTGTCTAGAAATGTTTTCCTTCAGTTTCTCTCTCCTTTGCTGTCAATGATCTAGTTCAATCTACTTTAAACTCTCTAACCTAGTTTTTGGTTGCTCTTTTTTTGTCTGTTTGGTTTTGTGTGGTGGTTTTTTGTTTGGTTTGGTTTGTTGGATTTTCTTAACAGAAAATTAAGGCCAGATTGTTGCCTCCCTGGCCTGCCCCTGCAATGTATGACTTGTGCACAAATAGCAACTACTTTTTTTTTTGCTACTGTTTTTCTGAAGTCCTACCTAGGGATGGGTGGTTATTAAGGGGAAGAAGATACCTAGCAACAGTAAGTGTAAAAAATTGTCTCCTTTACCTCCTTCCTAAGAAGGCCTGTGAAACAAGATGCTGAGGCAAAGAGCAATAAAAGGTGGTCAGAGTGTTTCTATTGCAGAAGACACATGACTGCTCAGAGGCTACAACAGTTGACATAAATTAGAGAATCTTATAAACTGCTGTAATGTGGCTGAGACAGCCCCATCATAACTGGCTTGGCTGCATCCTGTTCAGCCCTTGCAAGAGAAGGTGGATATATAGCAAAACGTCATTTTGTAAGAGTGCATTAAAAATCTCTGTAGCCTTGTATGGATTAGGAAAACTACCTAATACTTTCTTTATTATTTGAAAACATGAAAAGTGGATATTAAACATGCAAAAAGAAGATGCAAGAATGACATTTTTTATTAAAAAGAATGGAAAAATTCTTCAGAGGAAAATTGTAATATTATGAAAAATTTCAGACCATCTTCAGGGAGCTTAGTCAAAATAGCTGTTAGCTGGATCCTATTCATAACCATTTCAAAGAAGATAATAATGAGGACAGAAAATTAATTTTTAGATGGAACAATAAAAGATCAATTGTAACAATCATGGAAAAGCATCCAAGGCTCCAAAGATATCATTCATTCCTAATTATTAATTAGAGATAATCAACTACTATGATATTTAATTTGTTGTAAATCAATTTGTATTTTCTATCTATAAAAAAATAATAATGTAAAAGTATGAAATATTTTCATATGCTATATGAAATATAGTTCCATTCTGTGCTGGTGTAGCCTCATCGTTTGGGTACTGTGTGGAATTTGGGGCAACACATTATAAAAAATATATCAAGTTATCAGAGAGTGATCAAATAAGGACAGTTAAGATGGTGAAGGGCCTTGAGGGGAAGGCCTATGAGACGCAACTGAGGCCACTTGGTCTGTTCAGCCTGGANAATAATTCTATGATTCTATCAAATGTTATGTTTGAAATCTAACTCTTCAGCTGTGAACAAGCGACAATTAAAGTTGTATTTTAGTCCATAATACGGGTGTCCTTTGACCATAAGTAATAGAAGCCCAAATAAATAAATATATGAACAAATAACTGCATTTCAGAAAAAAAAAAAATGCACGACAAAGCTCCTTAAATGTAGTACAATTATCAAGACTTTAAATGGACAAAACACAATAGTTTTGGGAAAGCAGAATTCAGACCTAAAAGTACAGCCCTTTGGCAGAAATGAGCCAGGTGGAGGTGTGTGGGTGGGAATGTTTAAATCATAACTGGGACTCCTGGAGCCTGTTCTTCAGTGAGCTGCCAAATTCTCAAGCATATTCCAAATATGAAAATTAAGCACTTCAAGAGCTTTGCAATGAATTCCTGTACTTGAGTGAATCCCGTCTAAAAGAAGTTTAATCCTCAAAAAGTGTAGTCTTTTGCTTAAGTACTTAAAAATGATGGCACCAGTAAGTCATTACTGCCTTGTTTGGGATGAGCTCTGGAAGGTGCTGAGCAAAGTGTCACTTATGCAGCAAAGTTTTGAAGTATGTGCTTAGCCACATAACACCCTAGGGAATAAAGCCTTAAGTGACCTTTTCCCTTTCTACTTTAGAAGATCACCNAGGAAGCATTGAGACAACACAACACACATGGTGTGACTCTCGGGGTCACCCGTGTAGAGTCAGGATTTGGACTTTGAAAATCCTTGTGGATCCCTTCCAACTCATGATATTCAATAATTCTATGATTCTATCAAATGTTATGTTTGAAATCTAACTCTTCAGCTGTGAACAAGCGACAATTAAAGTTGTATTTTAGTCCATAATACGGGTGTCCTTTGACCATAAGTAATAGAAGCCCAAATAAATAAATATATGAACAAATAACTGCATTTCAGAAAAAAAAAAAATGCACGACAAAGCTCCTTAAATGTAGTACAATTATCAAGACTTTAAATGGACAAAACACAATAGTTTTGGGAAAGCAGAATTCAGACCTAAAAGTACAGCCCTTTGGCAGAAATGAGCCAGGTGGAGGTGTGTGGGTGGGAATGTTTAAATCATAACTGGGACTCCTGGAGCCTGTTCTTCAGTGAGCTGCCAAATTCTCAAGCATATTCCAAATATGAAAATTAAGCACTTCAAGAGCTTTGCAATGAATTCCTGTACTTGAGTGAATCCCGTCTAAAAGAAGTTTAATCCTCAAAAAGTGTAGTCTTTTGCTTAAGTACTTAAAAATGATGGCACCAGTAAGTCATTACTGCCTTGTTTGGGATGAGCTCTGGAAGGTGCTGAGCAAAGTGTCACTTATGCAGCAAAGTTTTGAAGTATGTGCTTAGCCACATAACACCCTAGGGAATAAAGCCTTAAGTGACCTTTTCCCTTTCTACTTTAGAAGATCACCACCCACAGTGGCTGGTTTCTATTTTGGCAAATAGATGCAGCACTCAAAATGTACTTAGTATAAAACTTCCTTACGACATTGAACATTTTAATTTCCAGTTTAAGCTAAAAAGGAAAGGAAAAAGGAAAACATTTTGAAGAGACTACCTGGTTTCATTTCAGTCTGTGAATCTGCCTAAATTCTAAGAGGTTCTAAGAGGTTACAAGAAAGAGGGAAAAGTCTTATTTTAAGTTACAAGATTGCATTTGGATTGATATTGTTCTCTTTGATGATTTGACTTTTCATTTGTACAGGCTCAGCTGTTATTGAGGATCTATAAAACTACTTGTTTATGGCCTTTCTTCCCCATTCATTATGCACATAAAGTAAGACTTTGCTCAAAGAAACAGCAGTGTAAACTGTGGGCCCCAAGAACAGTTCTTGGACTCACAAGTTCTAATTTTCTCTGTGACCTTGATTATAGCTCCTACTCCGTCTCCATTTTCCTGTTGCTACAATGAGAACATCCAGTTATATCTACAGGCTCAAAAAGAAGAATAGGAGCAGAACCTGGTGACAAAGACCTTAAAAAAGGCTTAGTCACCCAGTCTTCATTGCCCTGTCTTCATTGTTAAGAACTGTGTCCACAAATCCCAGGTTTCAGTGAGAAAATCTGAAATAAGAAAGCCTTGGGGGAAGAGGATCAGGGTCAGGAACATTTATCTTAACAAGATGTACATTAGTCACTGAGGTCTGACAGGATTCATCCATGAGTGCTGTGGGCACAAAGTGAATCCCAGAAAATTCTGACAAAATATGAGAGGTAACTATGTTGTTTGGTTTTATGTGGGTTTTTTGGGGGGGTTTGGAGGGGTAGGTGGGGGGGTTGTTTTTGTTGTTTGTTTGTTTGTTTTGTTTGTTTGTTTGTTTACCTGTAGTAGAATAACTTGCCCAGAAAGGTTGAGAAGTATCTGTCACCGCAGTTAACTAATCTTATTTTAAGATCTGACCGTCCTCTCCACTTGGTGATCTTCATAGATATGGGCTTGCTACAATTGGATGATTTATCTTTCTAAGGCAAAACACAAGACTTATATTTTGAATTCCTAAACCTGGGATTGTTTTTTTATATTAACTGGTTTTATTTGACCTATAGTAGAAGAGAGTTTTGCATACATATGTAAAAGGTATGAATTATTCAATGATTAAACGAAGTTCTGAAGATATAACTACTAATTATATACTACCTTTTTCTGAACCTGAGTCTGTATTACTATTGTTTTGGCTGGTAAAAGACTTGCAAGCTTGCAAGCGTACTGTTATTATGAACTTTTCACAAATTGTATCATGAAAGCTGCATAAAATAGATAATGCCCTGTGTTCTACTTTGTTTCATAATTTGAGTGAAAAACAACCCTATTACTTAATCATCTCTCCTTTTCTCCTTTAGAAGATGTCATTAACACATCTTTTCAACTCCATGAATAAGTAAAATTATATATTCAGAGAGTAAATGTTTTAAAACTCTAAAAATGTATCTAGAATAGTTTAATTGAATCCTGAAGATATGTGGAAAATGAAAACTGCTCCCAGCAAATTAATAGTAGCTCTGAATATTCAAGTAGCAGAGTGAAAAGTGCTCTTATAATTAGGATTCAATGAGAGTAAGCTGCATTTATAACTGTTATTCTCAGCTTTTTGTGATACTTCTTCTAGGGACATGATTTTGTGTTCTTACTGTATTTTCCTAATGAAAGAGTGCAGCTGTGCCTTTTAATTCAAAGGATGCATTCTTTTAACCAACTATGCTAAAATGGTATCTTTAAAATCTAGTTTGTAAAACATATGTTTTATTCTATCAGCCTCCTTTTTTTTTTTTTTTTTTTTTATCTTCCTGAGCTTTTCTTCATGTTTTGATACCAAGCATAGAGGTAACTGCAATCGCATGAACGGATATAAACATTTTGACTCTTTTTTTCTGAGAAGCCTTAACAGGGCTGCACAAAAGGAACAACTAACAAATTATATTTTGCCAAGACTATAAAAATAAGGTATTAAAATTATAGAAATTATATTATATTCCAGGACAATATAGAATTCACAGAGCTTTTAATAATCAAATGAAACCCAGCAGCATTCAAAGCACAATGGGGTAAATTCCTGTTTAGAGTTATGAAAAAAAATAATAGTCATAACTAGTATGCTAAAAAAAATGGAAATAGAATTTTATTCTTACTGATTTGAGTAATGTTAATTACTCAATAGTGGAGTAGTGGATTTTGTGGCATTTGCTAAGATTTGTATAAGACCGTCAGTTCTAGAAATACTCTTATACAGTAGTAACTTAGCTACTGAATATCCTGAAAGACTTAATCACAGTTTTCTTATCAAGTTGTTATTCCAAACCCACCATTTCTACATTGAAGAGAAGGCCAAGTTGAATTATCTTTGTCTTTCTGTAAAACTGACTGTCATTGTATACACTTGAAATGTTGAATGTTTAATTCATGTTTTGTTTCTGGATGTGGTTAATCATTTTAGGCAGCTCATGATATAGTGAATTGTCAACAACATTTACAAAAGAGGACCTCTACTTCAAGCTGTACTAGATCATCTTTTCTAATACTTTTTTCCCTTCAAAAAACATCATTTACAGGCGAGTGCTTTGTTTTAGTTTATTTCTGGGTGTTGAGTGAATTTAGATAACTAAATAATTTCTTTTTAATAAAAAATGATTTTAAGTTCTAGGAAAAAATGTTGAGAATAATAATAAGTGTTGAATAAAAAAGCTTATTTATTGAGGTAGACATAAATATGTTAGAAATATTCCTACCAAATACATTATTGTTTGAACAACCTTGATCATAACTCATAACACTATATCCACTTTCAAGAAATAGCCCAAATGTAATTCTTTATAGTCTAATATAATTTATTTACTGTCATATGTTAATAATAACATCTAATCCTTTGCTCTGTCTCTGTCTGTCTCTGTGTCTGTCTCCATGTCTCTCTTCATGTCTTTCTCTGTCTCATTCTTTGCTTCTTTCTGTGTCTCTGTCTCTCATCTAGAAACATCTATGGATTAAAAAATTTCAATTGACAAGAAGCCTGAATGTGATTCAGAAACCGAGGGTTTTTCCTTATGCTGTTAGCACAGGGCTTCAGGTGCTTTTGCATTATTGGGAAAACAGTTTTGCCTTCACCCTTAGCAACTGTTTCACCATAAAACAGGAATAGGATTTCCATGTATTCCAGTCTTCACTGAAGTCATCTTAAATCTCTGTCCAGAGAATATAAAAACTCATTTGACAACGATTCAAATCAGAAAAAGTAGAAGAGACTTTTGTCTAGTTTGTAGAATCACATCATCATGGAACAGCTGAGGCTGAAAGGAACCTCTGAGATCCTCTGGTCCAATCTCCCTGCTCAATAGTCACCTAGAGCCTTATTACCCAGGATTCATGTCCAGGTGGGTTTTGAGAATCTCAAAGGATGGAGACTACACGAGATCTCCAAGAAATCTGTGCTGAGGCTGTGTCACCCTCACCATTTACAAAGTATTTTCTGGTGTTCATATGGACCCTCCTGTGTTTCAGACTGCGCCCATTGCTGCTTGTCAGGTTGCTGGGTGCCACTGAAAATAGCCTGGCTTTTTTTTCTTTACACTTTTCCTTCAGGTATTTTTATACCCTCAAAAGATCACTGTTTGAACTTTCTTTTCTCCAAGCTGAAGGGTCCTAGCTTTCTCAGCTCTTCCTCACAGATGTTCCAGTCTTATGCATCATCTTAGTGCTGGACTTGCTCCAGTAGCTTTTTTTCTCTCCTGTGCTGAGAAGCTCAGAACTGGACACAACACTTCAGATGGGGCCTCAGCAAATGCTGACTAGAGAGGAAGGATCACCCAGCCTGCAAGCTAATCAGGAGGATCCCCTTCCCTAATCTGCTGCTCCCCAACTTTCGGTAATGCAACACAGGATCCCATTTGCCTTCTGTGGCTAGGACCCATTGCTAGTTTATGTTCAATTTGGTGCTCGCCAGGCCCTTTCTTCTGTGAAGTTACTTTCTACTTGCGTGAGCCTGAGAATTGGTTCCTAGGGCTGTTCCTACCCAGATGAAGGACCTCATGTGTTTGTTGTTAAACTTCATGTTTGTTTATTCTTTCATTTACGAAAAACAGTGGTAATAAAATTATATCTGTAGGTGGAGTATCTTAATGAGACCTTGTTATGCTGAGTTATTGACTCTTCCCTGAAAAACAGTTTGAAATACCTTTTCCCACTTTAAATTTACACATGTTCATCATTCCCAAAATTTTCTCCAGATATTCATTGCAAAATTTCCAGTGACTTGAAGTATTATTATGTTCATTGAACATATGTTATAGGTTATAAATAAATGTGATAGCTGCATTATTTTAAGAATTTCTTTTTATATGTTTAAACATCTGTTTAAATAAGAATTAAAAAATAGCCTATTAACAATAATGAATATAAGTGCAATAGCAGCAAAAAGAAAATTCCAATACCCCACCACCCTCTAGGCATTTTATTTTTCCTCAGCATGGTTTTTAAACTGAAAACTTTGCATCAGATGCAAAAGTCAACACATCTGCATAATTGCAAAATAAGGGTGACAAAAAAGTTTTTAAGGAAAAAAAAATGTTTCCAGTTATAAGATGTCACTTCTAACCAGGGAAGTCCATTTGGGATCATGGTGTCGTGAGAGACAGAAGATGCTATTTAAAGAAATGAAGCAGATGTTCAATTTTAGTGTAAGATTTTCTTGTGTATATTCTCTAAATGGTATAAATTAGGCACAACATAGAAAGAAACTTTATTAGCCAGAAAAAAAAAGATAAAAAGAAGATATACTTCTCTTTAATTTTTCTCTGTTTTGGATATTTTATAGTTCTTTTCCAGACTACTTTAAATTAAACGTGTGTTCTTTGATGATTACTAATTTTTAGCACTATAACAGCAAGTTTTTAGTTTCTTCACCGATGNTATTATTATGTTCATTGAACATATGTTATAGGTTATAAATAAATGTGATAGCTGCATTATTTTAAGAATTTCTTTTTATATGTTTAAACATCTGTTTAAATAAGAATTAAAAAATAGCCTATTAACAATAATGAATATAAGTGCAATAGCAGCAAAAAGAAAATTCCAATACCCCACCACCCTCTAGGCATTTTATTTTTCCTCAGCATGGTTTTTAAACTGAAAACTTTGCATCAGATGCAAAAGTCAACACATCTGCATAATTGCAAAATAAGGGTGACAAAAAAGTTTTTAAGGAAAAAAAAATGTTTCCAGTTATAAGATGTCACTTCTAACCAGGGAAGTCCATTTGGGATCATGGTGTCGTGAGAGACAGAAGATGCTATTTAAAGAAATGAAGCAGATGTTCAATTTTAGTGTAAGATTTTCTTGTGTATATTCTCTAAATGGTATAAATTAGGCACAACATAGAAAGAAACTTTATTAGCCAGAAAAAAAAAGATAAAAAGAAGATATACTTCTCTTTAATTTTTCTCTGTTTTGGATATTTTATAGTTCTTTTCCAGACTACTTTAAATTAAACGTGTGTTCTTTGATGATTACTAATTTTTAGCACTATAACAGCAAGTTTTTAGTTTCTTCACCGATGTATTTATTCATTTGATCTCTATCTCCCACTTTACATAAAAAAAAACTCTACTTGGAATGAAAGACCATGGATGAGAGGGAAAATAAATTTCCTCTTAAAGTAGCATGTTAGTTAAACTTAGCACACTAACAGTTGTTAAAACTTTTTTATTAAGCTTTTATTGTTGTTGAATTCACTGTTCTAGGAGTTTAATTTCAGCAATTTCTATTTTTCATTAAATGAGAGTGGATGCTGAACATGAAAAGAAACATTCTTGACTCATTGAGGAACTTCTTCAGATAATTTTCTATTCCACAGGAGTTCCAGTTTTCTGGTATATTTGAAAATATAGAAAAAAATATACTACTTGGGCACAGTGTACTATATGGTAGTATAAGAGTATTATAATATGATAGTGAAGCTCTTTTGAAAAGTCTGACTGATGCTTCAGAAAACTGGCATCTGTTGAACAATTTCAGCAAGACAAAAAAAAAGAAAGTAAATAGAAGTCAAGACTGAGCAGAAAATAGGCCACAAAGGGAGACAAATAACCATTAATTTGGTCAAAACATAAAAAAGTACTACATTGGAAACTCCATTAGGGCCAGCATAGTACAGTCACTCAATAAAGATCTTCAAAGACATGAGCAGTTGCTAAACACAAGAACTGAACATAAAAAAAAGGCTCTATTCAGTTACTGAATTTTTATCATGGAAATGTAAAGAGTTGAGAAGAGTAAGTTTCTGAACTGGTTAATTGACATACAGAAAAGTAAAGCATAGATGAGTATTTGGAAGAATTTTTAAAATATACATTTTATTTGTTTTAATAAAACAAAGTAACATGTGGTTTTACCTGCATGACCATGGAGGGGACATAAGAAAGTGAGATGTAAAACCTACCTCAGTCTGCTAATGCATTTTTCTCCATTCCTCAGTCGTAGAATGTAGGCCACAGTTTGCTTTCACCTGGAGGGGTGTCCAGCACACCTGGAACTGACTACCCCAGGGGTGGAAGCACAGCCCCACTATTTGCTGAGTGATCCAGACTGCACTGCAAAAGAGTGAGGCTCTTGGAGGGCATTGATGACATCATCATGTCATATCATTGGGGCAACATAGCAGAGGCGGTTTTTGAGAAAGGGGAGAAGATGATCCAGGTCCTCTTGAAGCCAAGATATTCAGATTTTAGGAGTAGAATTGCAAGATGAACATCGTCAGACTCCACAAAACAGCAATTAGGTCCCCATAAACCATTAAGAAGGAAACTGAGGCTTTCCTAGGCATGGGATTTTGGAGGAGGCATGTTCCAGATTACCGTCAGACTGTGAGCCTTCTCTATCATGTGACACAGAATAAGAGCTTTCATGTGGAGTCCTGAAAAACAGCAAGCTTTTGACCAAATTAAACAGGGTATTGTACATGCAGTAGCTCTTGGGCCACTCAGGATAGGACATGATCTGAAAAATTCGGGAGAATTGTACTTCTTGGAGTCTATGGCAAAAAGTACCTGGGAAGACTCAAGAATAACTGCTGGGGCTCTGGCAGGGAGGTGTAAAGGATCCAGGGCCTGCTACACCTCAACCAAAAGAGATGCTGGCAGCTGAGGGGGTTGGAGCTTCTTCTGAAATGATTGGCAATGAAGCCAATCTTCTGGCGCTCTGACTGCCAGTGCTGGGCTGGCTGTTCAAAGGGAAAGTCCACTAATTTCTACTTGGAGTAAGCAGATCATGCTGATCACACAGAAAGCTTGAATACGAATCCCTAATCAGCCAGAGATCTTGTAAGTCATCACGGTGGAAGGTGGACATTTTGCATTATCATTGGGGGAGAAGGAGAAGGTGACATATGCTGAGAAGGGCCCACCATATAATCAGTTATTAGAAAATGAAAAGCAATATGCTATCTTTATGGTAGTTCCTTCTGTTTTGTAGGTATACACTGAAAATGGAAAACAGCTGTGTAACTATGTAACAAGTTGCAAAAGTTGTTGAGGGACAAGGTGGATCAAGTCAGGTTGCAGAGCTGTCCAGCTGGATTTAGATACCACTGAACAAGAGAAATGGCCAGCATTCTGCCTCCACACCAACTTATGGATGATAGAAAATACTCTGTGGGGCTGACTACACCAATGGAAAAGGAACAAGTCAGGGCAGAGATAAACCCATCTGGGCTGCTGAATCATGACAAGATATCTCTGCCCTGGTGGAGAAGTTGGCTGCAAAAGTGCCTAATGTAGGCTCACATACCAAAGCTGAAGAGCATTGCAACAATGGGCAGCTGCATCAAGCTGCCAAGATCATGGTGTTTCAGTTAAATTTGGATTGGCAACACAAGGGTGAATTATTTCTAGCTTGGTGGGCACATGATGCCTCAGATCATCAAGGAAGAGATGCAACATGCAGACAGGTTTGTGATTGAGGGGTGGACTTAACCATGGCCATTACCTGCCAGGTTATCCATACCTGTGAAACATGCACTACAGTTGAACAGGCTGAGAGAGTAAAACGCCTGTGTAGGGATGGCAATGTTCAAAATATAAATATGGGGAGACCTGTCAGAACGATTGCATTGCACTCATACAAACCTGCCAAGGCAAGCACTACATGCTTACAATGGTGGAGACAACCACTGGGTGGCTGGAGACGTACCCTGTGCCTCCTGCCACCACCTGGAACACCATTTTGGGCCTTGAAAAGAAAGTCCTGTTGGGACATGACAGCCCAGAAAGAATTAATACGGACCACGAGACTCATTTAAAAAAATAACCTCAGGGATACTTGGGCCACAGAGTACGGTGTTGAGTGGGTGTATCATATTCCCTGTCATGCAAATGCCAAAAATCACCTTGAAAGCAATGAGTAGTAGGACTGTCAAATGCTAGGATCTACATTTAGCAAAGGCCCCCTGGTTAGTTAATACTAGTTCTCTACTAATCAAACTGGCCCTGCCTACCATAGAAGAGGATACAGTCTCTGTGATGCATATGATGCATACGCAAATGTGTTAGGCAAGGCAGTCAGGATTAGTCCAGCAAACAAAGGCAAACCCATCTTTGCTCAAGGATCCAGGTGCACTTAGTAGGTGTTACAATGGGATGAGGAATCACAAAACCCTCAAGGGGTTTTGATTTTTGTGTGAGAACAGCCTGCAGTGTTGTATTGTATGTTATTTGTTACTGAATGACACTGTCACTGCATGCCATAACTTCTGTGAAAATGGGGATGGACTGCTCCAGGTACACCAGTCATGAGTGCTGCCTGATGGAGCTCTCAACAACCCAACAGCAAACCAGCCTTCCTGCCTTGGAACACATCTAGGATGGATAGAACCCACAGCCATGGACTAAATTATTTCAACAGATACCTTGGAGAGATGGCTAATGACTGTGGAAATTATATCTTTGCTGGTTGGTAGGTAGGTAGGTAGATTAGATAGGTGATAGACAGATAGATTAGATAGACAGATAGATAGACAGATAGACAGATAGATTAGATAGATAGATAGATAGATAGATTAGATAGATAGATAGATAGATAGATAGATAGATAGATAGATAGATAGATTAGATAGATAGATAGATAGATAGATAGATAGATAGATAGATAGATAGATAGATAGATAGATTTTTGTGTGTTGGCTTCCAGAATGCAGAGAATATTCCTCTGCAGGTTTTAAAGGACAAAACCCCATGAAAAACATTGCTTTTAACCTTTGTCCATGGAGAGGCCTTCCTAGGCTTTGGGAAAAGACAGAGTTTTCAGGACGGTAAATTAGGTAGTGGTAGAGTATGTAATTTATCACAGGGTGAGAAATGTAGAGTTTGAGTTTGTTAGAATGGTA
>VZTB01018172.1:0-23452 GCA_013397245.1 Thryothorus ludovicianus
TAAATATAGATATCTATATATATGTAGTATGTCTGTTTCTAGCATGAAGAGGTGCCATTCTTTTCTCATGATTTTGTCACTACATAGGCAAAAAACCTGTAAGCACTGAAAATGTAAAAGCTGGATTTTTTTAAAATACAACTAATGCATTTGATGCTTTCTTTAAGGCTGAGTGCACAAGATAGTCTAAAAGTTAGAATCAATTATATTTAATGAAGCGTGTGAATTTATAGGTTTTCTGTAAAGTCAGTAAGGGGAAATGAAAGTAACACAGTATATTAACCTAACAAAAATTCTAGATTGACCTCTTCTTGTGACTTAAAGTGATATTTAGCAGACAGTCTAAGAATATTAAACCCACCTGAAATCTTTCAAATAAAATGCAGGAAAAATGTCTGAAAATTCAGCATATTCTGTAAACTGTTAGAAGTGCAAAATAAAATATTTTTCTGTAAAAATATGTCATTTGACAATGTGTGGTTATATTGGTCATTTCACTCATTATTCAATTATTTACATGCACATTGTTCTTTAATAGAGAAATCAACACTCATATTTTGTGAGGGGATACCTATTGAACATTAGAGTTATGATGGTATAACGTAGCTGTAAAATTGAGGGATATTTAGCTACACATAGACTGGACTTATTGCATCATTCTTGGCTTAGTAACTGTTATGACATGCCACAAAAACCATAACTGTGGCTATTAATATATTTTTATCTTTGAATGTACAAATTATTGGAGACTACTACCCTGGATTTAAGCAGCATAGTTTTGGAAGCAGTGGGTGTTATAGCAGTGGGCTGCTGTGAGGAGCTGCCAGAAGCTTGCCCCATGTCCAACATCTGGCTCCAACACAGACCCACCACTGGCCAAGCTGATCAGTGATGGTGGTAGCAATTCTGGGGTAACAGATTTGAGGAAAGGACTAAAGAACTGCTGCATTAAAGATAAGGGAGGATATGTGAGATAAAGAACTCTGCAGACACCAAGGTCAGTGAGGGAGAAGGGGCCGGAGGATCTTCAGGCACCAGAGCAGAGATCCCCCTGCAGCCCAAGATCCAGAGAACCCATGGTGAAGCAGCTGTGCCCTCGCAGCCCACGGAGGCTATGGTGGAGCAGAAATCCACCTGCAGCCCCTGCAGGGCTCCAGGCTGGAGAGAGTGGATGCCTAAGGGAGTCCATGACCCCATGGGAAGCCTCTGCTGGAGCAGGCTGCTATCACAGCTCGTGGACTTATGGATAGAGGATCTCATGCTGGAACAGTAACAGGTTACCTGGCAGGACTTTTGACCCCATGGGGCCCACTGGAACTTGAACAGTCTTTTTCTGAAGGAGGCTGCAACCCCATAGAAGGGACTGATGCTGGAACAGCTCATGAAGAACCCTAATTATGGAGATCTATTTCCTGTAGGATAGACTCCATGCTGGAGCAGGAGAAAAATGTGAGGAGTTCTCCCACTGAGAATGGAGTAGCAGAGACAATGTGTGATGAACTGACCACAGCCTGCATTCCCTGTCACCCTGTGCCATTTAGAGTTGAGGAGGTAGAGAAAATTGAGAGCAGAGTTAAGCCAGAGTAGAAGGGAAGGGTGGTGGAAGGTAATTTAGGATTTGGTTTTATTTCTCATTAGCTGCACAGAATGCAGTAATTAGTTTTGTGCCTTGATTGTGCAGTTCTGTCATATGAAATCAGTTCACATGAAGCATGAGAGTTATGCTACTTAATATGACAAATAAGACACTAATTATCATAATAGGAGTTGAGTGTGATTTCACTACATACTGGAATTGGTAGAATTGCTGGTCTGTTTATAAAATTTCATCCTCTGAACTCCATGTCTGTTTGGCTTTTGTCAAAAGATGCCTTTAGTTATGTAGCCTTAACATTCTAGATGTAGCAAAAATGTGAGTGTGATTACAGTGCTGAGTTTTACATCAGCAGTGAACACGCACACACACACATATATATATGTATGTGCATTGTCCATGCATATATATGTATGTATGTAAATAATGCCACATCTATTCTGAACACCAGTTCACAATTTTGTCACCTGCCTGGTGTACCATTCCAAGTCTCCCTAGCAACACACCAACTCTTTGCAGTAACAATCCATCTGTCTGTTTTACCAATCCAACTGTTCACAAGAAAGCCCAAAATCTTTCCAGGATCAATCAATCTCAGTCTCCTGCCAAGTTATTTTCTCCATGTTAAAATGACACAGGTTCTTATGCAATAAGCTGTTCTGGTTTTTTTAGGGCCACATCTGTTGTGGTCCACTGGTCTTCAGACAGCCAGGGAACTCAAGTTTCAGCTAAAAAATTAGATAACAAAAAGGAACAGAAGAAAACCAATTAAAGTTTAGCACCTGTGCCAGAAAAATGCGGAATATTTTTTAGAAATTATATACTCTTACAACGCCTTCAACACCGGGCATGTCTCCATATGGGAGTACAACACATAACTTTGAAGTGAAATTGAAAGGAAGATAATTTTCTGCAATCACAGAGCACATTTTACACTAGAAAATATGCCGTATTTCTTTGTGTGAGTGCTGAGTACTTCGTATATATCGCAAATTTCTAAAAGTAATTATCTGTATTCATTTCTCTCTCTTTCCCTAATGCTATGAAAATAACAATTTATGCATGTCATTTACCCTGTTTCTTATTTATTCTGTCTTTAAGCTCCAGTGACTCTGTGCTTCCCTGGGTCATTTTTCTTTATTTCACAATACAAGATCAAAGCATATTTCCAACACATATCCTTGCTTTCCATGGCCCCAAAGAATAAGTGAAGCTGGCAGGGAGTTCAGAAACCCTGTAGGCCACCCCACAGCCCAAAGCAGGTCCATATCAGGGGGAGACCAGGCTGTTCACAGTATAGTCCAGTTAGGACTTTAAATCCTCCAAGAACAGAGCTGGCACAGTTTTCAGAGCAACCTAAGGTTCTCACAAGTTAAAATTTTCTTCTTCTGTCTGGTCTGAAACTCCCTTGTCACAAGGTACGCCTGTTGTTTCTTGCCCTCCCTGCTGTCCTGCAGCCTGTCTCCATCCAAGGATTGTCTTGTGTCAGCTGTGGGGGCTGTTAAGAGCATTGAAGGTGTCCTTTCTCCAGGCTGACTCAGTTCCATTCCCTTCTTAAATGGTCAGAACTCCAGCCTCCATCACACCAGTGAACCTTTGCTGAGCTCCCTTCAGTTTGTTCATCTCTTCTCTCTTGGAAAAAATAAGAAAAGTTAGATGGACTATCTAGATATTATCTGAGAAGTGCCTCAGAGCCATTCCCTTACCGGCTGTACCATGGTTCATACAGTCCAGGAGGTTGCTGGCTTCACTTTCTACCAGCAAACACCATGGACTAATTTCCATCTTGGTGTCCATCTCCACCTCAGGATCTTTCCCACAGAGCTGTTTCATGGCCTCTCTATGTCCACATAGTATTGTGTTGTTGCAGGAACTGTTTTTTTCCCCTGTAATAGGAACAGTTTCTGGATGTTTAAAGAGTTTGAGGTTTATCACTGCGGTTTCATAATGCTCCTGGTGGCCCAATTCCTCAGCCTGTTTGGGCCCTGTCCTTGACTGTAATGACTTGTACCCCTAATTTGACATAATGTGCAAAATTGACTGAGTGTTCTATTGGTAGAGATGTTAAAGAGGACAGACAGGTCCTAATGCAGATGCCTCTGGAAATCCATCTGTCTCAGGCATGCAGGTAAAGAGTGTCAAGTTAATCACCTTCTGGGCATCATATTTGATCCATTCACTTGTCTAGCCATGCAGATGGTAACACTCCAACATAAATATCATGGATGACAGTGCCAAAATCTTGCTTGAGTCTATGCAAAAGGCATCCATTATTGTCCTGTACTCATAAATGCAGTCATTGTCATAGGAGACAACCATGTTAGTTAAGCATAATTTACTCTTCGAAAATCCATGCTGGTGACTTCCAGTCACCCGTTCAACTTCACATGCTTAGAAATGTGCTCCAAGAGGAATCAGCCCATAATTTTTCCAGAAACTGAAACAAGGTTGACCATCCTGTAGTTGCTAGGGTTAATTTTCTGGCCTTTTGCGAAGGTGGCTATGACATTTGTCTTTCTCCAGTGAACATTGACCTCCCTTTCTTTCTCAAAGACCATGAAAAGGAACTAAAACCAAATTGCTATTTTTCAAACTTTTCAAAGCTTGCACAAGTACATATTTTATTTTGCTGAATAACAATAGAAACAATGAAATTGCACATCTCCTCTGCAGATGGCTTAATATTTGATCTCAGCTGAAGTTGTATTCATTTTCATGGTACGTAAATTCTTCTAGGTATGAATTACAGATATAAATTTTCTTTCTAAAGAATATATCTTAGAAATCTTCCCAAGGATTATTGTGTTGGATTGTTGTCAAATGTACTGTAGCTTGTAAGATGTCCGTGGGAATTAGGGATGCATGGACATTGGAACATAAACAACCAACTTAGCTGAGGAATTTTTTCATGATTCTAAATTAGCTTACTCTTCACTCACAGGAAATTCAGGCAGTGTTTCAAGTGTACGGTCTAAAGATTATTCATATGAATTAACAGTGTAAGCCTGAGTACACAAATTTGCTAATTGTAGCTATGAGACTAGTATTTGAACATGCTTCCTAAGAGTTTAGAAAGTATTTAAAAATTATTTCTGTTACTCAAATTACTGAAATTCATCTAAAGTTTAATCAATTCATTTTCTTTAAGTTACTATTCTTCTCAAAGAGGTTGACACTGTATTTATCTGAAACAATAGAAGTTATGGAAAGAAAGCCAACATGACATATGTTAATAAGTTGCTTCCTTGTCTAGTCCTGTGTATATAATTTGACTTTTACATCAATGCTTAAATTAGTATCTCTGGATGACTTTTAAATCCCATTCACCCTCACAAGATGGCTTTGAATTACTTTTTGTAAGCAGAAAACTTTTTTATTCTCTCTTCTGCTTGTACTGTCAGCATAAAGTAATTTCTGTTTTATAGTCTCCTACTCAAAAACCTCAGTATCTGAAAAACTGGGTAGGAGGAAGTTCATTTCTTGTGCATGAATTTTTGAGGTGCCTGTGGAGATCACTGGCAACACAAGAAATCTCTAATACAATTCCACCCCTGCTGCTGGATAGTGTTATTAACTGGGGTTTATGCTTTATTTTGCTTTATTGATGTGTGAAAAGCATTTTTATTTATGCTTGTAGCACAAGCAGCACATCTTAATGTTTCTACTGGCTTTAAAAATAGTCATCTCCTTGTAAAATCTTCTGTGAAAATCAGGTCAACTTTATTTTTGAAGTCCAAATTAGCACTGAGTTGCTGGGGATAAGATCCTTGTCCTTTATACAATTCGCTTCACATATGCATGTGTACTTCTTTGTATTTCTGTACTTTTTTCTTGTCCAGCACGTTCTTAACAGGAACTAGAATGTTAAAAAAGTGGATCATATGTAATATGTGCTGGAATAAATAACAATATAATTTGAATGCAAAAAAAAGTAATGCTGATGCTGAATAAAATAA
The DNA here is from genome assembly GCA_013397245.1 of Thryothorus ludovicianus. Classification (NCBI taxonomy): domain Eukaryota; kingdom Metazoa; phylum Chordata; class Aves; order Passeriformes; family Certhiidae; genus Thryothorus; species Thryothorus ludovicianus. The sequence continues at coordinate 5,551 of VZTB01018172.1, forward strand.
TAAAATGATTAATGATATTATAAGTAGATCCCTAGATATTCTTGGCATTTTATTACATGGAAGAATTTCACTCCAGAGAGGTAATCTAATAGTCCTGGTCAGTAAAATCCAGCTCTCAACACATACCCTTATTCAGACGAGTTGCCCTGTACATCTTGAATAATTGGATTGTATAGGGTGGCTTGAACTTCAGCGCTTGGTGCAAAGAGCTGACTAGCATCTCTTCAGGTCATGTGAAATTAATTTGGGATCTGTAATGTAATGGAGGTTAGGCTTTGTGCACTATTCACATGCCAGACTGACAACAGGGGATTCACAAGGGGTGATAGGGTTGAATGGATGAAAGCACTGCTGCATTACAGACTCACACTTTAAACCTAATTTGGAGACAGAATTTCACCTTTTCAACTCTTCTCTACATTCAGTCACAAAGTACAACTGCTCAGACTTTATACAAGCCACAGCTTTGGCCCTGCAGTCATAAGCAGAGATGTCACAGTTGATCTAAAATGTATACAACACTAGGCACTACTTAGGAAAATGTTTAAAAACAAGCAAAACTAAGTGCTGAGTATTCAGAAGTTGGATACCGTGTTAAATTGATGAGATAAAATGTGTTACAGAGCCTCATGGGAAGCAAATGGGAAATATTAGCTGTAGAGCTAATACTGCAGACTGTTCCTCTACCTGGAACATTACAGAAAGAAACAAAAACAAGGAACATTTATTTTCCCATCTTTCATTTACAAGTGAAAACATTTATTCACATTTTTAGTCTTTTAGGTTAATCAAAAAAGGAAAGTGATACCGTAGTTATATTCTGCTTCTTTTGCTTGCTTTCTTCTACAGAAACAGAGAATGTTTTCAGTGTTTCTTAGGCCTTTCTCAATTCCTGACAGGTAAAGAATCACATGGTTTTAAAAAATTAGAACATGTCAGACAAGAAAAGGTGATGAAAGAAGGAAAATAAAGTTATATTGAAGAAAAATAAGATAGCCATTGACCCAGAAATAGAACCTAATTTTATACATTAAATCAAAAAACAGGCATAATAGATTTTCTACCACAAACATATTCTAAGAGGGAAAGTATCAAAAGAAAATAAAACCCAAGCATTATACCACTGTATGTGATCGACCTATTTATTATCTTTCTGATAAAATTGCAAATAAATGCTATAATAATAATTTCTTCTGTTAATGCAAATGCATGATATTTATTTTGTTTTACGTTAGAAAAAGCAGTGGATGAAGAAAAGTTTTGTAGTTGGATTCCATTTCACATCTCATCTTTATAATCAGACTGACTTATGTTGTTGGATGGAGCACAAATAGATGCTAGAGGACAGAGAAAGAGGAGCAACTTGTGACATAATTTGACAGGAAAGTCTAGCGATATTAAATAAAAGAGTTTGAGTGCTTCATCTGAAAAAAATCGAATGAATCTTTTTTGGAATCTTTGATTTCTTCTTGTCCTAATTAAATATAAGTTCAACAAAGTAAATTTTTGTAGATATTTTTAAAATTATAAAACCATTCCATATTATAATGAAAAGGAAGCATTTTGAGCTTGAAAATAGGATGCAAATTACTTCACTTAGCCTATAGCAAAACATTCTGCATCAAAGAGCTGTGCTAACTGAAGCAATAGACAATGTTTAAAAAGAATTAATGAATGCAGAAAATAAAGATTGAATTTTAATTCGCACAGCTTTTGGAAACTTAGTTTTATCTGTTGAGATACATCCTTGACTTTAAATCCAGTTCAAACTTTAATCTTTGATAATGTTCATAAACCTACAGTCCACTGCTCTGGTAGATCTGGAAAAACAAACCAGAAAAAATGAGAAGTTGTTATTTTAATATGTTCAAATGGATGTAGTGGGCTTACATTTGAAACAGCACATTTTTATGAAAAATTAGAATATTTCCTAAAAGAATCACAAAATCATAGAATTGTTGAAGTTGGAAGGAACTTCTGGGCATCATCTGGTCCAATCCCTGTGCACAAGCAGGGCCACCTAGAGCTGGTTGTTGTCGCTGCTGCCTGTGCTATTACAGAGAATTTCCTGCTACAGGCACTGGAGTGTGGAATTCTTGCAGCACTCTCTGAAGGTTGGTGGGCTGTGCTTAGGAATAGGCTCTTACCTTTGCTCATGTTCTGTCTAACGTGGCCATCCTGCTTTAGAGTGCACTGTGTAGACATACAGGGTTTCTCAGTGCTGGGTTATATTCCAGCACAATAATTCCATCATGATGGAATCATAGTATATGCAGATTACTTAAAAGATTATCATCTGCTTCCTGTGTTCATTCAACTTTCATTCAGCTCTCAAACAATCACTAAGAATAATCAGCTACTCACTGTAGGGAGCAGTTTGATTGTCTCTTTTTATTTTTTATTTTTTTTTAAGAGAAGGAACAAATAAATATTACATTTTTCATGACGTTTGTTTCTGTGGGGGTATTTTGTTTGGTTTTTTTGTTGGTTTTTTTTTGGGGGTGGTTTTGTTTTTAGTTTTTTAAATACTATTTCTGTGTATTAAAAAAGCATAGATATATACAACACTATGAATATAAGCAGCTATTTACATTTAAGACTTATAAAAATTTTTGGGGTAAGCCAACCTGTTTCTTAAAGGTCTGAAAAAGGTTTTTGAAGGATTTGATTCCTCATTTGTATACCTAGTTTCATCTAGTAAGCATAATTATCTAATTATGCAAATTAACTTGAAAAAAATTGTAAAGGCCTTTGGTTCTTTCTAAAATATTTCCTTTCATTATTATATGCACTGTAACAGGAAAAAGTTTTACTTATATAATGTTACCGCTTAGACTGGCTAATATATTTCAGTTTTGTTTACTGACTTGGCCACTTGTTCTTGCGCAAACTTCTTGTTTCCAACTTTCTGTAATTGTTTTCCTTTCTCAGTTTTTATTTTATTTAATGACCTTTATTATCAGCTTAGATAATAGCAGTGATTTCAATGGAACTTAAAATTATGGACCAACTTATGCTAAACATAAACATGTTCAGGGCTCTAATGTTGGGTTTCTTTAAAAATACATTTATTTATTATTTCAGCAAAAATAGGAATTCCTACCATTTGTTTTCAATTACAAAATTATTTTTTCTTTTAAAATATTTTTCTATTTTTTTTTAATTTAATCAAATGAGGTTTGATAGAAAAAGTCTTCCATCGAAGCTGGCCCCATTAAGAAGAAGCTCTTAATGAATGAGCTCCTAGACACTCTCAATTGGTTTGAATGAGTTTTGGTCCAGTGTTCCTCCAAAAGCTTGCAAAGACAACCAGGAAAATAGTCCCTGTCCTTCAAACCATAGGTGTTTAGGGGTGAACATTCAGGTAAAAGTACTTCTTAGTTTTAGAACAATCCTGTCCAAGCCTGAATGGTTTTTACATTCTTAATGCATGGAATCACTGTGCTTCTCTTACAGCCTTTATCATAAACTGACCTTTTTTCCACCCTCTTGCTCCTCAAGTAAGAATGAGAAAAATTCTTTAATAAAAAAAAATACAAAGAAAAAATAAATCTAACAAAATTGTGGAGACAGATGTTAATGGTGTGCTAATCTCTTTTTCATATAAGAACTGTAACATGCTTTCCCTTACGTAATAATCAAATGTTCCCTCGCAAGTAATTTATTCAGTCCTAAAACCTTAAAAGCTTTTGAATGTAATATGTTTCACCCCTCTTCTTTTCTTTTTTTTTTTTTTTCCTTAGAAGAGTTAGAGCTCCTAAACAAGTAAGCTCTGGCTGCACTCTAATAGATCTGATATATTTTCTTTGCTGTTCTTTATATTACTCTATGGTTTTGTGTGCTCATAGATAATTCCTTTTAAAAGTACCTTTTTAAAAGTACTCTTCCTTATTCAAAGGTAATGAGATAAATATTGTCTTCAGATGGTGTCAAAAAATGGGGGGAAGAGTAGCCTTTATCTGAGGTGAACTTTTAGTTCTATTATCACACACAGAGATGAATCTTACAACTGGTGAATTTTAGATGCTTTTTAAGATAACTTAGAAGCCGTAGACATGAAATACACAGTACTAAATTGTTTAACTACACAGTTGATAAAAAAAACCTCTCCAGATAAAATACGGTCTTTTTGCCTTCGTGGCAAACAAAAGACCCATATTTTTATTCAGGTAGCAGCTTTCAAAGTGAAATTTTGGAACCTTTGGAAATTTTGGAACAAAACATTACACAACCTCCAAGGTATCAGCCTGAATTCAGGATCAGCAAATCAGTATCTTACTTTTATTTATTTATTTTATTTAGTTAGCATTCCTTCAGAAAAAATAATTTTTAAAAGCCAAATTAATCTTCGATTGGATCAAAGAAAATAACTACCTCTATCTCTATGAAAGTTAAAACTATTATAAATATATTGATTACAGTCTGTAATTATCTTTAGGGAGGTTAAGTTTAGGGTTATGAGAAAAGCTATAAAACTTGGCCAAACAGTCTTTGAAGGAAACATTGATAATATATTCCTATGATGGCTTGTGTCTTTATTAACAGCCTTTCTAAAAAGTAGTCCAGGTTTGCCTATAATCTCAGGCTGATATATACTGAATGTAAAGTGATTGCAAACCTGCACAGAAAAAAAGACTCAACAAATGGATCAGAGTGAACTACAATTTGACACCTTTAGCCACAGCAAATAGTTACCTACTTCAGGAGTGATTTCACCAGACTCCATACCAGTAACACACGCCTCTTCCTGCTTGTGTGCCTCTTGTGCAAAGTGCTTCCTAGGCACAGAGACAGCAGATGCTGTCTGCTTTGCAGAGGAAAAACAACTGCACAAGAGAATCAAGTCCTTAAAAGACACGTGTAAAACAAATTGTCCAAAGCAGGGGGCTGCAACACATGCTAGAGGGATTGCTTTTACTTCTGTGAATTTTGACTAATTTTTAACAAAGAATCAGCAAAACCAAATAAAAGTATATCTAAATATACTTTTGAAAACTATTCCATTTAAGCATTTTCTGTTACAAATTTCGAAAACCAGTCTTGTGCATATTGGATGACACTTCTATTTGTACTCAAGGATATATTTATATTTGTATTCTCTCTTCATTGTGTTCTAAGTAACACAATGAAGGCTTCTGACTGGTAAATATTCCAAAATTTAGGGAAAGCAGATAACTAAAGCTGCCAGAAAACCTTGACTCCATTACAAGGCTACTTGTTAGAAGATTTCTCTCAAACTTTTCTTGGTAAGAAAACTTAAAAAAAATCCTGTAAGCAGATCTTGGTGATACTTCTATCTACTTAATGTGTAAGTTTCATGTGTCATAAATTTTTTAATAGCTTTTTTCCTCTGTTTCTTACTTTATATAATTTATTAATAATATACTGCAAGTTTTACAAAACTAAATGCATCAAAGAGAAGGAACAGAGAAGTCTGGCACAACATCTCCAGGGAATCTGGAATTAAACTCTGGTGGGGCTTTTCAAGACTCCCACATTGCCCTCTAGGAAGAAGATCTCTGAAGCAGTAGATTCAAATGCACTATATTTTCAAATATGTTCCTACAGTATTCCTTTTAAAAGATTTTTTTTTTTATTTCCATCCCTATCAAGCCTATCAAATGACAACTGTAAACAGCTGCATGATACCAACACTCTTAAAAGGAAATCCTGTTACTTGTCCAATATGAACAACTTTATCAACATTATTTTTCTTTCATTTAGCTGCTGCAATGCAATGCCACAGTGGGTTGGAGACAGTTGCAAGTTATGATTAAGCATATTATTCATGATTCCCTCAGAAATGCTTCAAATCATTAATGAACACAAATGATGTCATAGAGAAGATGTATATAATTTTAATTCTTCATTCCAAAGTAGTAAAATAACTGTGAAGTCCTGTAAGGAGCAGAGACATGTCTTTCAGCACTAATGTATAAAAAAATGTATTTTTAAGTCAGTGTAGCTTACTGGTGTTGACACTTCAAGGTCAAAGTTCTTTTGAGTATGGATAGATCTTGCAAAACATAAACATATGAATAAACATAAAAATTTGAGTTGAAAACCTAATAAATTTCTAAGTCAGAAATATATAGAAAATACACCTACACTTACACAAAGTAGTGAGGTGTTTTTTGCTGGATCTCTGAATATTTTGGCACCACATCTAATTTTCTTATTTAATGATCCAAAAACATTTTAATAATTCTATTTCAAGAATATCTGAAGTTTTACCGTGTTGAAGGATGTTTTTATGTGTTTCATGAGACTTGTTGAAGCCTCAGAAGTTCCCTCAAAATGTCACACGAAGGCTAGGAATGCCTAAGTGGTGTATCCCCTACCAACTGACAGTTAACTATTTTATCAGCAAAGTACTACCTTTAACATTACATCTTGGCATTCATTTCTCTGACCTTTCGTTCAAATGTAATATAAAAAAAAACTACTTTTCTATTCAATGAAGATGAAAAATTGAGGTGTAAATCTGAAAGTGACAAAGCCTTTTAGAGGGGCTGCTTTCTCTCCAGTGCCTTTAGAGGGAGCCTGGCTGCCACATTTTTTAAAATTCTGTAATTACGTCAGAGGAAGTCCCACCCTTTCACAGGGCAATATGATATATGACCAGTGATACGTTCCAAACTGTTAAGAAAATAACTTCAAATCTCTGCATCCAAAATAGCATCTGGTATTCAACATAAAAATATGGAACTTTTCCAAGAAACACTGCATGTTATTAGGAAAACAGCAACAAAAAGGTGTGCATAAGATTCCCATAGAGTAAATTTATATGATTTATGAGTTGAGTGTGCATTTTAGTTATACTTAACTTTGTATTTGTTATTAGCTGTTGATTAATGCAATGCAACAAGGCATGGATTAATGCAACATACAATAAGGAAAGGAGAAAACTGAAGAGTAACAATGTTTGAGGACACCCACCATAGCCCATTACACTAGAAAGTTTAGATAAAAAGACATTTTTCCAGAAACAGGAAAAATAATTTTTAGTATGTAGCAATAGGAAGGAGATAATATCAACGTGGTTTGTCAAAAGTAAATTATATCCTTTCATAACAAGGCAACAATTTTTCTTTTAGGAAAAGAAACAGTAATCACGTATTTTGAATTTTGGATCTTTTTTGTGTTAAACCTTGTAAGCAAGTGAGTGAAATGAAGAGTTGCTAATTTCTTTTTAGAAAGGATATATTGACTGATGCTACTCAAGGCTCTGTCTTAGGTCTCATTTTACTGGCTTTATCTCTGATTTGCTTTCTGTTGTACTAAATTTCTAGACAAAGGCAGATTAGGAAGGACTGTAGCATTGCTGGAGGACAGGATTGCAATCAAGAAGATCTTGACAGAAGTAAGAAAAAGACTGAAGATGAAGATTAATAGATGATTCAGTCAAAGTATATGCAAAATTCTTCCCTTTAGATCACTGTAAATTCTAGATTGTTGAATCCAGGGAAGATGCACATTTTGCAGCATCTTATCTTGTATTACTATTACTATAGAGTCATATTTTCCTTTCACTGTATTGGAATATATGATAATCTACAACACTTATTTTTACATATTATTTTGGAGGAGACTCTTTTTGGCTCTACTTTATAAAAGACTACTACTAAATTGAACATAAACACAGTTTAAAATGGGAAATCCACGTAATCTTTCTTTTTGGACTTAGTCCTATCCATATTTATGTTGGTAATGGGGAGTTTGTTGGTAGTAAAATTAGACCCATTCTTTGTTATTTCTGAAGATAAATTAATGTGGGTAATGTACAATTGAAAACTTGAATGCTAATAAAATTGATATTGTGGCAGTGCCACAAAAAAACATGCAAAATCAAATCCATAGTCCCAAACCTTGCATAAAGTTGGCTTTTACAAGCTCTTGTTGTACTTCTACAGGTTTAAAAGGAATCATAAAAACAGTTGCAAGGTTGGATTTTATTATAAGAAGAAATTTCTTCTCTTTTAGTAAAAAAGCCTTGATAACAATATTTTTTCTATGAATTCTCTGAAAATAAGTAGGATAACTCCAGAACTTTGTGGAAATATTACATTTCAGAAAAGAGATTCATCATTTTTGCTATCCAGTGGTTTAATATGTCAGTTGAGAAATTGCTGTTCCCTCTTATAGGTATGAAAATGTTACTGCAGATTTTAGTTGTGATATGTAACTATATCAAGCGTTAACAAAACTTTCTTAAATACAGTATTGCATTTGAGCCAATAATTCAGATACAGAAAACTCATAGAATGGTCCATTTTATGTTCTTTTGAGTACATTTCCCTAATTTCACAGGATCTGCATTGTACTGACTAACTGAATATGATCAGCTAAAAGGAATAAAATACCAGATTGAAATGTTCTTTGTGACCAAGCTGACTGAAGTGGCCAGGACAGCTAATTGTTGTGTTACCATAAGCATCCAGAAAGCACATATGGCCACCTAGCTTGCAACCAAGCAACTAAATGCCTAAGATAGAGGTAGGTACTACAAGGAATTAAACTCTTTTCTGATTTCATTTACTCACTTTGCAAATCTACATATTTAAGAAAATCTGATAAGGATAAGAAACTTAGGACTTACCAAGAGTTTATTTTGCTACTGCATTTATGTTACTGTACCTTAATGATCATTAATATTACCCTCTAGAAGCTACTCATTTCCAGTTAGAATGAAAGCCATAAACCATAATACTGTTTCCTGCTGAATAAATATTGACAAATTATGAATATGTAGATATTTATATGCTTTTCTACTAAAGGGAACTAAACTTCTTCATTAATTACAAGCAATAAAAATGCTTTTTGCTATATATTTGCTATGTAATCTAATGGCTGTTTGAAAACAAAACAAAATAAGTTAGTTTTATTTTGTCACTTCTTTGCTTTACATCCAAACCACAAAATGTCTGGGTCAAAACATGTCTCTGCAGGATGTATTTATGATGTTGTTTTATTTCATATTTTGATCTCTTTTTGTGTCACCAAGAAAAAAGATTCAAAAACTTTAAAAAATATAGAATAAACATATGTAAATGTTAAAGCAGGTTATTTATTGGTGATGTAGCTGTAGAAAAGTTCTATGCAGAGCAAATTTTGAGAAAAAGAAAACCTGATGCAGAATCAAGTCTCAGGTACAAGTAGAGCTCAAAACCTACACGAGTGTTGAAAGTGAATGCAAGCTGTTATCCTGAAAGTTGATTTTGCATGTTTAATAGTGCATATTCTAAGTACTCCCTGGAAAGTCTGATTGGACTTTTCAAAGCAAGAACACGTCATTACAATATCAGGGCTCAAAAATCAATATGTCATGTCCCTAATCATTTTATATTAAGAAAATACTGGCATAAAAATATAAAGTACATTTATCAAAATCTGAGGCATCTATTTTCTTGACTAAAAATGGCTACTTATAGTGCCATGTATCTCCAGTAGAAAGCCATCTCCTTGATCACTACATACCTGATAGAGAATACATTTTAAAGCTTCTGTTATTAATTTCTTTCTGATTAGTTTTCACTGCTATTTTAGAAAGTAGGAGGGAACATCCCAAAGACAACGGGAGAGCTGTTGTCTTTGTAAAAATAGTGACAATTTCAATATTTTGCAAAATCAGAAGTCATAGAGCAATGCTTTGCTTTGTCTATGACAAGATCAGCAAAGTATTCCTTTTCTGAGGAAACTAAATATGAGAAGTCAGAAAAGCTAATGATAATCATTTAATATCATATTTCCATCTTTTAAAATAGAACTCTGAGTATCCTACAGAAAAGTAATTATTTGGTTTAATTTTTTAAAAAAATTTGTTTAAATCTGCAAGGAAGAAATTATATTTATATATTAAAATAGTTTGTGGTAATGGCCTAAAATTGCCACAGATTTTTGCAATTGTTTGAGCATAGAGAACTCTGAATATGCTGAATAGTGAATGATCTTCAGAGGTGTGTGTGTGTGGGCTATGTATCTCTAGGGATTAAACACCTCTAATTTCTGAGTTCATGCTCTGAAATGCTGTGTATTTCTAAAAGAAAATTAAAGAAAAGTATCAGCAGTGCTATAGCTGAGCATGAAAACATCTCTCTGTGCCAAGGTCAAGTCTCTTCTCTATTCAGATGTTAACATATTCATTCATACTCTCTTGAAATCCCTTGTCCCTCAGGGACTGCAGATAGGCTTAGTGACCCTTAATTATGGTCATGGAGAAAAAAAGTCATTAATGAGATAGTAGCCCTTGGCTCTTGTAGTGAGCAAAAACAGAAGAAAAAAAATCCCCAAACTCACAACAAAATGACATAAAAAAGAAACAAAAAGCCTCTAAACCCCCTCAAAACAAACAAATAAACAAAAATGCCTCCAAGCCTGTCCAAATGCAATTAATTTTAACTCAACATTTAAAATATTAGGGAATATATACATGAATATATAATAAAGAAGTTGTCCCTCCCAAGCTCTGTTCTGTTCTGATTTTGGTTTTTTGAAGATCAAGGAATGATGTGAGTTAAGGCAGCAGGGAAAAAGACACATTGGTGATCCCAAACAAGTTCTGGGAAGTAAGACAAGTGTACTGGGGACATAAATTTCTGCTGCTTTCTAGCAGAATTTGAGAGACAATTGGATAGACTACAAACAAACAAGGAATAGAATAAGTTATAGCATTAAATATCCTCAGTGTAAGGGAAAATGGTGTGAAAAATATAACACACATGGTTCTGTTGCTATGAAAACTAATTTTTTGAGTTTCTGACTTACACAGATTGTTCCTGTTTAAAAGTGTTTACGAGATTTTCATTACAACAGAACACATCATAGTCTGCCTATGAGAGGCTATTTTTCATATTTCCAGGCTATTTTGCATTGTCAGTTGATTGTAGAATCATAAAATCATAGAATCCTAGAATTGTTTGGGTTGGAAATGTCCTCAAAGATCATTTGTTTCCAATACACTGTCATGGACACAAGACCACTTGTTCAGACCCCCATCCAGCCTGGTCTTGAGCTCCCAGTAATGGGACATGCATAACTTCTCTGAGTATCCTGCTTCAGTGCTTCACCACCTTCACAGTAAAGCATTTTGTCTTAATATCTAGTCTAAAGCTATCCTTTTTCAGTTTAAAGATATTCCCCCTTGTCCTGTCACTACATGCTCTTGTAAATAATCCCTCTCCTTCTTTCTTGTAGGGTCCCTTCAGGTGCTAGAAAGCTGCAACTAGATCACCACAAAGCCTTCTCTTTTCCAGGCTCAATAAATCAAATTATCTTACATTTCCTTGAGGGAGGGATGTTCTGTCTCTCTGATCATCTTGCTGGTGCCCTCTGGACTTGCCCCAAATGATCAATGTCCTTTTTGTGTTGGGGACCCCAGAGCAGGGTGCAGCAGTCCAGGTGGGATCTCACAAGAATGGAGCAGAGGGGCAGAATCCCCTCCCTCACCCTGCAGGCCAGGCTGCTCTGGGGGCAGCCCAGGGTACAATTGCCTTTCTGGGATGCAAGTAAACTTTGCTGGGTCGTGTCCAGCCTCTCATCCACCAGCACACCCAAGTCCTTCTCAGCAGGGCTGCTGTTGATCTGTCCATCCCCCAGGCTGTGTTGATAACAGCAGTTGTCCTGATGCAGCACATTACACTTGGTTTTTTCAAACCCCATGATGATCCCATGGATCCACTTCTCTCCAGCTTGTCCAGCTCTCTCTGGATGACATCCCATCCTTCAGTTGTGTCAACCACATGAGTTGAGTTGGTGTTGTCTACAAATTTACTGAGGGTGCACTTCATCCCTATGTCTATGTCATTAATTGAGATGAAAGGACAGAATTCAGTTTGGCCTGTACATGTGTATTAACTCTATTATTGTCTAGTTGCAATGGTAAGAGTGTTTTCAAATCTACTATGCAGAAGAGGCAATTAAGACAGGTTAATTAAAGGTGTATTTTATACTTATTTATATATATTTCTATAAACATGCACACAAAGTATAAGGACACAAGGACACTTGTGTACAAGGACTCTGTTTTATTTTAGCAGAGCATTAACCAGTCATTTTAAACTTTATCAAATTTGGTGGTTAGTAAATTACAGGCTATAAAAAATATTTGTTGAATAGAAATTCCATGGATTTTTTTCCCAGCATTTTTTACATTGAATTTTAATGTCCATACAAGCACAGATTGATATATATATATATATATATAATGCTCATTATCATCGTTTAGAGTATTCTAATGTAATGAAAACCTGAAGAAAAAAGGCATCTCTTTAAACACCCAGCCACTGTTGACCAACGGGAACAGCATTGAGATGATAAGATATTGCAGGCAACAATGCTCTTGGTTCTTTCTGAAGGCTTCAGTTCCAACAGTCAAAGCTTGAGTGAGCAGTTTTAACTTCTCTTGACTGCCAGCAGCTGTTTCTCTTGGGACAACAGGTTGCTGGGAGCCTTTAACTGAGGCCATTGATTGATCAAGGCAGGCCTTACAATTACCAAAAGGAAAAACTAAAATTATCAAAAACAAAGCAGAGTTATAGAAGTTTGAGCCAGTATTTTAATGAATATATAAGAAAAGAAATGGAATTTGAGGAGCAAAGCAGTTCAGTGATTTATCAAGATTTTCCTCATCAGTGACACTTTTACTTTTGCCAGGACACATATTCAAGCTGTTGTGATGGTTTCAGTCATCTTGGATGAGCAATCTTCAGTTATTCAGTCTCAAAAATGGGAATTAAACCTCTTGATCCTGCAGGCTGCTTCAAGTGAATCATGGTGTAAGTGCCCATTGGGGTACACTTTTTTTTTTTATGTGTATATATCTGCTCATACAAACATACCATAATGAAGAACTTGGCTAAATAACTATGTAAGGAGAAAATAAAACTGAAAACTCCTGAAAGACAGTTTCATACCAGATATATTGTATTTTAAATTTTAAAACACATGACTCTACAGATAATTCAATAACTATTTCTTTTCAGTTATTACAAAATATGAAGTAAATCAATAATAAAAAGAGATACAATCAGCTAGATTGAATACATTCTAATTCTTTTGCATTGGAGAAAATAGTACAGGGATAGAATACTTTTATATGACATGGGAATTCATATCATGCTGAAATATTTCCATATAATGTACCTATGCACTGGATCTAATAAGAATTGTCTTGAAGGACTGAAGAATCTCTGGGATCCAAACTCTTTTAGAAATCTAGCCTGTCAAAAATTAACTTGAATGTGTATCTGGCATTGAAGCAACACATACTTTTGAATTGCTATTTTGTTTTTCTCTTACTCTAATAAAGTTTTTCTACACTGTAATAGGAACCTTGTATATCTAATTAGCACTAGGGTTTGCTTCTACACTTAATCTTTCTATCACTTCATAAATGTTCATATAAATCAGCTCAGACAGGAGTGAGAAAAATAGACATCTACAGCAAATGAACTATACAACCTTCTTCTGCAATTGATATTTTCATGCTCATGTTCCAAGCTTTAACACAGATGAGCAACAAACCAAAATCTTCTTGTGTAGTAAACCTGAAAATGCATTTCATAAGAAAGTAGAGAAAAGTATAAAGTAGTTTGAATGTTACAGAGCTGGCTCATGAGTCTTGAATATCAATAAATTAGATTCTACAAAACAATCCTGACTGGTTTTCTAATTTTCAGAAGTTGACAGAACAATGCTTCAGTAGTTTTTTCTGTTCTTCCTAATTAAACAAGCAAAGAAAAGCACTCCCAAGATTAAAATGCATATAGAGCTCAAGAGAAATTTAATTTAAAATAACTTTACAGGAGGGACATAAAAGTAGTTTACAGTCTTAGCTTAAATAAAATTGTATACAATGAAGAATATTATCAAGAGTAAGAGAAAAGAAAATTGCATCTACAAGATGAGCGAGTGCCACTCTGTGTTTCTCTCAGGAGCTAAGGGACTGAATACGGTTGGGGAATGTGAGAAGGATGACAACAAACTCCCTCCCTAATTTTGACTATCCTCAAAATGATATCCAGAAAGTCTTCATACAAACAGATCATCCTTTCTCTTCTCATATGCTAATGTAAAATGATCTTTCCCTACAAAATTATCTCAGAAAAGTTTTTCCCCTCCTAAAGTATGTACTGGGTATGCATGACAAAGGGATTGCTGGGATATCATGGCTGGTTTGGAACAAAAACAGGCAGATCTGTCAGGTGAGCACCAGAAAAAGTCATCACATTGACTGAGAGGTAGATAACAATTAAGGGTAAATAAATTAGTGAGCTGGGCTACCATGCAAATGTTTCTTCAGATGGTCCTATTTCTTTTCAGAATACCAAATGATTTTCCAATTGTATTTTCCTTTTTGTTGATTATCAATTAAAAATTTACTGCAAGAAAAATCTACAATATGTAGTCCACACTCTTTCAGTGGTACCATGTCTTTTTAATACAATAGAGTATTTTTAAAAAGGCTGAGAATAAAAAAAACTAAAAAGCTGGTGAAAAATATTTTTGTGTGGTTTTTTTCTGGTAACATAGTGCATCACAACAAAACCTTTAACTGCACAAAATAAGCTCAAATTCCAACACAATTTTCTCTGTCTGAAACATTTCCAGTTCAAAAAGAAATTTTAACTAGAAAGAGGTAAGCAACAAGAGTTATCCTTATGTGTCACTAAGCCAGGAGTAAAAGTGACTCACTTGGAACGCTGGAGACCTTGGTTTGTCTTTCTGCTCTGTATGATTTCAAACAGTAATTTTGAACCTTCATCTTTTGTATTCAAGGTGACTGCCATTATTGGTAAAGTGGAAAGTTAGTCTCTTTCTCTGACCTAATGAATATTCATCTATATAAACAAAGAAGAAAAACCTCAGTAAGAATGAATGAAAGAGAAAGCAACTTTGGTTATTCATATGTATTATACTCATTACAGAGGCCAGAAATTCAAAATGAAATCTGACATTCATTTGTTCTGCCAAAAGGGAATCACAAAAAGCATGCCAATTGCAAGTATATAAACAAGAATAGTAAACATTGATAAAATTACATTTTTTAAAAGACTGTGAATGTAAGAACTTTTTGTTTAAGTAATATATTGAGTGGATAGAATTTCTCTTTTCCATCAAATGGATTCTTCTGTAGTCCTTGTGTCCTCTCCCATGCCTTTTCTGTTAATTTAAATGCTGTTTGTGCTGTTGCTGACGCCTCATTTCAGCTGCAGGATCAGCTTTTGAGAGAGCCAGCATACATTTCCACAATGTATGTTACAGCCAGTCATTAGTCTTATAACATTTAAGTACAAAAGAAAAATTACAGTCTTTATAAGTCACACAAATAAAACTTCTTGTGCTTGTCAGGGCATAAATCCTTGATGTTTTACAAGCTGCTCTTGCATGTCTCTGTTTCTGTCTTGTATGTCTGAATCTGAATTACTTTTATCATTATTCAGATTGATTTAACCTTTCTTGAAGAGTTATCATATCCATTTTAAAGAGGAAACACTGTGATCCGTACACAGCAGAGTTATGATAAAAAACTAGAAAAATGAAAAACTAATGGCATAAATGAAAGTTTTAATGTCTTGTTGCTAAAAGTCAAAAGATATAAAAAAAAAATGTACTCCATTTGGATTTGAGTTTCTTAGTGAAATGTCTGATAATTTTTGGAGATAATTTGACATAATGAAGAGGGGGAAACCACTTGATTGAAGAACTTTTAATTTATGCTTTCAAAGCATACTTATATACTGATGTTGTAACATGGAAATAAACAAATATTCCTATTTTTTATCCATATAAAATATATCAAAATGCATAAATTTAGTGTTTGAAAAACAATACTTGATTATAAAATCTCCTGTATCCTATTATGGCTCAACCCTGTTATGTCTTAGTTTCTAGCATTTAGAAGCATGCTACTTTCTTCCTACTCTTTATTTTACAATAAAATCAGTGGATTTCCATTACCATTTCATATTCATGTTCACTTAGCAATACTTGTTGCCCCTAAAAATCTAATGGTTCTTATATGTTAAATCTGCATTTTATTATTTAATGTACCCATTAATACAGCTCTTCATTAAGACTCAACCAGGAAAAAATACACTAGATCAAAGGAGATGATACAGGGCTATAAACTGTTCCATGTTAGTTGCCAGTTTTTAAGTCAGAAAACTTGAAAGAAGTCATTTTCATGACTTCATCCTTTGCATCATGGCAGATGAGTTTCAAGTAGGTCAGATGGGTTCTCAGTATTAAGGGGTCTGTGTGATGTGGTTTAACTGACTATAGAGGGGGTGTGATTCATAATAAATTCCACATGGCTTCCAAATATAACTGCATTTTTTCCTGTGCGAATCACTGTAAAAATAAGTTATTTAAAGATTATTTCATAATGATTATATGCTATATTTTTCTGTATTGCCTTATAGCAATTTCTCTATATTAAAGGATATTAATTCTGTTTAATAA
Source organism: Thryothorus ludovicianus (assembly GCA_013397245.1). Lineage (NCBI taxonomy): Eukaryota > Metazoa > Chordata > Aves > Passeriformes > Certhiidae > Thryothorus > Thryothorus ludovicianus. Next base: position 22,012 of record VZTB01018172.1, read on the forward strand.
TTGTCTTTTTTATTGATTGAATTCATAATCCATCATTATAAATGCATTAAATGAAGTGTCTTATTTAAGACCATATAAAATATAACAAAGGGATTTTTTTCTCAATATCTATATCAATATTTAGAATTCATGACTATTCAGATGTGCCTGTGTATATGAAAGTCTTCAACAAAGAGCAGGACATGTGGAGAAATCATCAATTGTATTTACAATTGCCTGAAGAGCAACATATTTTTTAAGCTAATTGGCAATTTGTGGTGCATTTCAAGAGCAAGAATGAACATTAGGAATAAGCTGGGAAGGGACATAGACACTTCAAAATAAAAAAAAATTATTCTGTTAAGAAGACGATATTAAAATTATCCACAATATGAAGGCATGAGTGTAATAAATAATCTTATTTCTTTTTATGTGTAATTTTTCTTGTTTCAGTGGTACTAAATATTTAACTCGATAACATATTTTTTAATATTTTTAAACAGGGTTTTTGCAAGGGAGATGAGACAAATCTTAAGGGAATATAAATGACTCCCTGCCCAGCTGGAAAGGAAAGGTGGATATCATCTCTGTGGGTAATTTCACACAGAATAAGATAGCTGGAGGAAAGCAATGTCTCAGGGTATAACAATCCATGGGGAATGACTTTATAATTATTATATTTGGGGTTTAATCAATTTTTGTCTAATAACTGCTTGTGTCTCAAGTGTCTGTGGGCTTCTTGCTGGAAACATTAACTCAAGAAGGGAACCAAAGCTCCCCTGTTTATTCCAAGGCTCTATGTACAGCAGTCAAGAACCATTGCCTAGGCAGAGGAACACAGAGCAAGCTCAGTGATTCTCCTCTTATACATTTCTCCCACCAGCAGTCAATCAAATATCTGTGCAATTCCTTAGCATCCAGACAGTTGCAGTCTTGCAGGACTTCCTGTACTCTTCAGTCCCTTAACAATGTTTTCTCACAAGTCACAGTGAGTTTGTAGTTTATAAATGTGCTATAAGTTTTTTGCGTAAGTTAAACTTGACAGATTGGTTCTTCTATGCTGGAGAGAATGTTTATAATTTACAGGTGCAAGGTTTATGCATGTAGAATTACTACACAGATCTTGTCTTACTGTAAAGAGGAGCAACTTCTTTGCAATTAAGCTAGGAATTTAAAATGTTTCTATATTGTTATTTAGATATAATCTCACTGCTAAAATCATTATTCATGTGGAAGTTTGAAATGTGTAACTGAACTATACTTCTGAACAATATTATTTCTTTCATAATTTACAGAAAAAATTTGGGATATCAAACCATACAGTAATTAAAAAATAAAGTTAGAGCTGTAGGTGAATAACAAGGTGATTTCTAGGCTCTGGGCTGAGTTAAACTGCAACTGAACAGAATGTAGGAAATGATAGACGAGGAGAGGAGAGGAGAGGAGAGGAGAGGAGAGGAGA
>VZTB01018172.1:23785-54839 GCA_013397245.1 Thryothorus ludovicianus
GAGAGGAGAGGAGAGGAGAGGAGAGGAGAGGAGAGGATGCAGGATCAGTGCTGACCAGTGGTGTCAGAGCTGTACAGAGATACAGATATTGTCATGAGGAATTTCTGCATTGTACAACTGGTGAAGGAGGGGTCATGCAGGAAATCAATGAAATCTATAAGTTAAAGGGATGTGAGTGCTCCATTTTGGAGGGCAGGGCCTTGCAAAACCAGCAGGGACTAGTTTAAACCTGTCAATAAAACTATATAATGATGAGATTACCTAGGTAATGGTGTTAGGCTTAACAACTCTGGGTATGGATGCAGCAAAACTAAGGCCAAAGTGGTGAAAACAAATGTTGGTAAGTTGTTTATTTGGGAGAAAATTGAGGCAGAGAAAGGGAAGTAGAAGAGTGGCAAAATGAAGGGTTGAGAAAAGGGGATAAATTATGCAAATCAAGTGATAAGTAAATCCTTGGAGTACCCACTGGGCAAGTCCTGTCCTTGATCCATCCTATGGAAATCATGGCCACAAACTCAACCTGTTGCTGTGACCATAATACACACGTTTTCAGTCAGGAACACATTTTTCCAGTCAGGAGGACAAAAGGGGAAAGAGTGTTTTCTCTAAATGGGAAAGGGACACCTGGTGTAAGCAGTGTTGGTTGTCATATCCAAACTGGTGACAGTGTCTTCTCAATCTCTTTTGAACAATGACTCAGGTGAGATTTCTACAATGCACAAGCCAATATTTTCTGGTGAGTCTCAGCTTTTTATCAATTACATTTATGCAAACTGATGAATCTCCAGAAAATAAAAAAAGTTCTGTGCAGCCAAATCATATCAGCAGTAATCCATCTTTGCAATTATTTGTAGTGTTGAGATTCCCTTCAGTGTTTTTGAAACTCCCAGTATTTTGAGATCTTTTTTGTTTAGATTTTGCACATTGCAGAAAAGACATAATGAAATGAGGGGATCTTGACTTGGATTCCCAACTCAGTATGTTGAGTTGGATTCCCATTGTCTGCAACATCATTTACAAATTGTCACTGGACTTGAGCTGCAACTTTACTAATTCACATTATTTAAGTACATTGCACAACTTCAACAAGGCAATGGCCAGTTCACATCATTAGATATGAAACTGAAGACAAAGTGAAGTTTTTCAGATTAAATGAGATGGGTAGAAGAGAAAGATGGTGAGGAGGAAAGTTAAGTTATAAAATGCAAATCAATGAAGTTAGGACGATGTTTTCTGGAGTTTCATGTTGGATTATATTAACACTGTATTAGTTTCTTGAGTAGTTTTCATGAATAAGAATCTCCTTGGAACTTAGTTCTTATCCTAATATGCCATTTACCATGTTGACTATTTTCTGTGAAAGATTTTTTGTTATTTGTTAATTTGTTATTTGTTATTCTTTGTTAAAATCACTGTAACCAGTTACAGTGATAAGGTTTTCAGAAAGTTTATGTATCTTGTCTCAAAAAGTGTGCCACAGAATACAAGCCATCTGTATGTAAAAAGTCATTAGCCAACTGTATACTGTTTTGATTTGGTTTCCTTTTTACATTTTATGTTATTTTATTTTTTGGAGGGGCACTGTGTGGTTTTTTATTCTTGCCTTTTCTTTGCAATACAGTGCATATTTGAATTATACTGTATGTTAGCTGAGAAGAAATTTAACTGCCAATTAATTTATTTAATATTGTAATGATGCAATGGATATCTAATTGCAGGAATTCATGAAAAGATCTTTTAAAAAAATTATTCTTGTAAAGGTCTTTATAGCTGATGGAAGAGCTGTTTTTTTCCCAGTCTTAAAAAACAAAGTTGACTCATAGTCAAATTGGAGAAATATCCTGAGATTCCTTATAGGCTTATACCCAACCTGTGATTTCCCATGATCTTACCTTAAATATTACAGATTTTCAAAATAAAGTAAGTAAAAAGTGGCAGAGTGTCTATCGCAGGTTCTAAATAAAACTAGATAAGTACTTATTATATTTATGTAGGTTACTTAAGATACTATTTTTCAAGAATTATACTTACACTACTTACACCAGCAAAATAAAGATGAGATTGGGATTTCTTGCAGTGTTAATAATAAGAATAACACTGATGAATAACCAAAGTGATACAGCAACAATTACAACAGTAATAATGATGATGAGGATGGAGATGTTGTTGATATTACTAATGTATTAATAAATTATTTCTGAAACAAATTTTCAAACCCTATATACCTCCGTTCATCTGGAAATTGCCACAGAATTATGGCATTGTTTTCCCTTTCCTCTGGAGAGAAGAGAAAAAGTCTGGAACTAGGTGTCTTCTCCAGTAAGTGCCAAAAGGAAAAGATGTGATGCATGAGAACCATCAGTGTGGAACTGGAGGAGGTGGCTGAAAGGAGACCAGGGGAGATGTTCATCTGAACATCTGAAGGGAGTTCAGCTATAGAGCAGTAGTGTCCCAGAATACGGTCGTAATTCATATTTTTCATTTTATACAGCAGCTTTCACTGGAGAGGAAAATTTCTAGCAATATTAAATCATTTGAACAGTAGAAAATGAAAGAGATCTATGTCCTCCACCCACAATTTTTAAGGCATTGTTGATTTCCTGTTCAAATGTTTAGTGATAATGCTTACCAAGATAAGGACTGGTTTTTTTGGTCTTAGGACTGTGAAAGGTTCACATGTCATCACCTGCTGCAGAGCCCGTGTCTCAGAAGGAATGCAGTTGCAACCTAACTTCAGAGGTGCTTTGTGATTACAGTTAACTTCCTGGAGAGCACATTTATCACAGAAAGACTTGTCCCTCTAACACAGTACATTCAAAACAAAACTCAGACTGAAATCAATCTGTTAACTACAGCAAAATTAGAACATTACAGAAGAAGAAATTAATCAGGTAAAGACCTCTCAAACTGATCATGAAATTTCATTTTATAAACAATAGTGGTAATAGATCAAAAGAGAAAAATACTGCCTGGGTCATTTTAACACAACAATATTAAATAGATACCTGCACATTTTACAAAAGTGACTAAGCAACCTTCAGATTTTTCTGAGTGTTATTTAGCATCCCACAGGCAAAAAGATTGAACAGAAGCTAGACTAGAATGTCCTATTTCTAAATGTCTTTAAAAAGAATAAAAACTGTTATCTTGGCTGTCAGTCCTCAGATACTCCTTGAAAAAGCATTATTTATGAAATCTAAAGAACAGTTTGCAGTCACGGAGATGTCCACCTGAAGCCTGTGTAAACTCAAGCCCACAGTGTTTTTATCATCCTTAAATTTTAATAAATTCAAAACATGAAAGGAACTGGACACATTTTGTTAGCTATTTGTGTGCTTCCATTCATTAGACACCAGTTTACTTCCTGCTTTTGTAGGAAGAAGCATAGTACTATGAAGAAAAGGAGTAGCTTTTACCCTATGTATGACTTCATCAACAACTTCACCTTGTATGGTTTTCTATATTTTCAGCTTAGAATTTATCTTTCTTGTCCTCTCACATCATTTTTTACAGTGCTTTCATTCTGAATGGTTGTAGGATCCCTTCCAGAAGGACCTAACTCCAACTATGAGAAAACAGAGCAATGGTTCCTGCAGGCTATAAGAACCAAATGATATCAGATTTCAGTCCTTCTACCTACCTCAGTCTTCAGGCTTTCTTCCAGCATTTCTTGTGCCCTAACATATGTTATGTATTGTGTGCTAGGAACATAGTGTCACAAAGACCTATAGTTATTTAACCAGCTAGAAACTCTTCCAAGTGCTTTGCAGTGTGGTCACAAATCAATGCCCATGAAATTTCACAGGTCACAGGTTTTTCTCAATAGGAGATTGAGCCCTAACCTCCTGCACTGTGAAGAAAGAAACCTTAGCCATAAGGATTGTTTATATACTTATATTTATTATGCAGAAATAGTATGTGACAATTTAGAAAGAAAAATGTTAATCAAATTATTCTCTTTTAACAAATTCTTGTCATTATTATCACTATTGACATTCTGGTATCATCTGTCAACAAATAAAAAATGAAAAAAGATACAGGGAAAGAGTAAAACCATTTCAACTGCTGTAGATAATGCAGGAAATAAAGATGTAGACTTGGAAAAAGAACTTCTATAGTAAAGGGGAAGATAGATATCCCACAGAGATGTCATTGTCCTCTGCCACTCATCTTCACCTATCACCTTTACAAAGGTATCATGAGCAGGAAGATGATATCTAAAGTCTTTCCACAATGACATTGTTTGATTCATTAGTTAGAAGAACACATGTGAGGATAAGAGCAGGTCATGCACTACTTTCAAGTTATGCTGTTTAATGCAAGATCAGGGGCTAATTATTTTAGTATTATCTTCCATTATTCAGGCATGGCTAAGGCTCTGAACTCGGTATATAGATATTGCTCAGGGATAACACAAGGCAAATTATGGCTGTAGCTTTCTCTGTCATAAACATAGCACAAAATCATATTCAAGAGGGTGTTAATTCTGCAGAATTAAAGCCCATAATCACATCAACAGGGCTATCTAGATAGAGCATGTGCTTTCAGTCTCAAAGGACCTTGTATAACCCTTCATAATTCACAGACAACTTGGAAGCACTTTAAGACAGGAATTTGCAAGTAATCCACCCTCCATGACTACCTAGGCCTTCAAAGTTCATGGGAAGAAAGCTGGAGATGATGCCTGTTGTTTCAATGCTATGGCAACACCTATACACAGATATCTTCTTACCCATGATCTCAGCAGGAGCTGTGACTTTCATCTGTATTTGAAGGAATCTTATCCTGTTGGAAAAAAAGAAAGAAAGAGGAAAAGGATCTAAGTATACTTTACTCTTGAATATAAGAGGTGGTTAAATACACTTTCTGTACATATCAGAGCTACTCTGCAAAGTTTCTCAGCCAGTATTTTCCTCACGACCTGCTGGTGCCAATATCTGTACAAGCATTCTTCTATGCCAGGGCCTGTGACTCTTCTTACTCAGCATTGAATCATGGTATTCTTGCTGATATTGTTCTGTGTTTTAAGCACATATTATGATAAAATCTGTGTCTCAGCAAAGCCAGTGAACTGGTAGGAAAAAGGAGAGCTCAATGACTTGTCCTTGTTATGCAATCCAAAGCACTTGAATATCAGAGACCTCTGAAGTGCAGGCATTCCTGCTAAGTTAGAACTTCACAGTCATACAGTGGGATGCACAGTAACAGAGAATGTGTATGCTCTTTATCATTATCATATGAACACGCAGACACAAGCCTTCATGTTTGCCAAGTGACCTTAAAAGCTTCATGGATGTCACAGGGTTGCTGAGAAGTTGGAGCTGTTTGTGGAGGCCAGAACTATTTTTGGGCCTTCATTGCACTTCTCAAAGCTTGAGAGTCCTGACAAAAGTTTTTTGGTTACAGCTTTGCATAAATGTTCATACATATATTATTTTTAATGAAAATTACCCACCACAAATGATGGGATTTATATCAACACAAAAAAATCCAAACCAACCAATCCAAATCAAAATTAAGTTAAATTGAGCTAAGTTGAACTAAACAACAATAAAAAAAACCCAACCAGAAGCCAAACAACCAAAACAACCAAAACCCAATTTTCCACAGAGAGATGCCTTTGATTGCAGTGCAGATGCAGTACTGTAACTCAAGTTGTTTAAATAACTTGGATTTTCCTTTGACAGAATGAAACTACCCTAGAATTTCTTTATTTTTAACAAAATATATTGCTGTATGCCAAAAGGGGTTAAATTAATTCTTGATATTTTGTGGCTTTGTTAGTTTTCCTTAAGTTTTAAGTTTCAAAATGCTATTTATTCCATTACATTTAAATGAAAGTAGAATGTCTCATCTTTTATTTTTACTTTCTCATATTTCCTTTCCCTCTGGACCTTTTCATTAGATTCACATATAATTCAGGAAGTCATAATTTGGTTAATGCAATGCTTACACTACTTGATGAATATAGTTCAGACTGTAAATTACATCTATCTGTAGTCATAACCTAAGGAACAATAAAAACTTAGAGTGGTCAGGTTCTGATACAGGATACAGAGGAGTGTGGTAAACAGACTCCAGATTCACAGAAAATGGATTATTTGTACCTGGATACAAAATTTCAAAATTCTTACAGTACTGGACTACAAAATAGATAGTTTCTACAGGAGCATGGTTGGATGTGATACAATCCACAAGGATACTTTTATGCACTTTCAGGAAAATGCATCTGTGTGAGAATCTTGGATCTTTAAGCTGTAATTATTTTTTTCATTCCTATCACCTTCATCTTTTGATGTTATCTATTGAATTCTAGCAGCTCAGTTACCAACTGATTTCTTTTGCTAAATCTTAAAAAGCACAAGAGAACTGTGCTAAAGGAAATTCATCTGTATGATGCTGCATTGCAACTTGGAACTATCTATGAAAGAAAAAGGTAAAGAATAGCTTTTAGCTCCAGGCAGTTCTTGTTTTCCTACACCTAGCCACTCTATTTGCTCTGCTATTCTCATTAAATAAAAAGACATAGAAAGAAAAAACAAAAAGTTAATCATATCTGAATGTTAGATAAAACCTGGAAAGCTGCAGGTAAAACAAGAGAACTGGAAAGATGCTGATTTCCTGGCATTACTGTGATCTGGTATTAAATAGGTTTTATTCTGACTGCCTAGCTAACATTTTGGCTTTTAAAATACAAAATTATAATTTCCTTTTTTCTGGTAAATTGTCTGAATTGTGCACAAGCTATTTTGCTTATTCTATTAATAAACGGAACCTTTTGTCATTTTTTGATGATTCAGTTTTTTAATACTCGGTATAGATGCTAAATAAAGTTCCCTAGGAGAAATGGAACTATGGGGTTCATATTTTATCATGCTTGGAATTTTTACAGGCAGTTATGATTGTATTTAAAATATCACTTTTACTTGTCATTTTATTCTCAGGATACAAGGATCAATTAATATGCAAAGTTATTTGCTGTATATGATGGGGAAAAGCTTGTAAAGAATATGTGGTTTGTTTTTTTAGACACAAAAGACATGAACAATAAATCTTAAGTCTTTTATTATGGTATAATTTAAGTGCTTCTGACACAGATGTTTGTATTTATAATTGAAAATTTAATTTAGCTTCAGATTTCCCAAGAGAATGTATACAATATTCAGACACTTGGAAAAAGACAAGTTATGTTTAGAAGTGATTAAAAAAAGAAGCATAAGCAATTAAAATATCCAAAACTTTGTCAAATTGTTTATGATTCTTTTAGACCTCTAATTGATTGCTGGCTCTCATTTAATTGTACAACTTACTTACTAAGCAGAGGATTCCTTCTTTCATGTTGAATAAAGATTCTAAAATGATATAGAAAATATCATTTGACTACAATAGATTCAATTGCTCATATTGTACTTTTACTTTATTTAATTTAGCATCTTAATCCTGTTAGAGAGTTCTAATCAATGCTGTTTCCTTTTGTATGACATAGGCTTCTTTCACTTTATATTGAGGTCAATAAAATCAAAGTTAAGTCCTTCTGAATTGGAAGCTACCTTTCCTAACTCTCATTCATATTCTTTCCATAAATTTCTGGTCTTTTTTCTAAAATAGGACCAATACAGAAGCAGTGTGGCCAGCAGTGTGAGGAAGGTGGTTCTGCTTTTGTGAGACCCCAGCCTGCATTGGTCTGCATCCAACTCTGTGCTCCTCAGCACACAAAAGATGTGGGAGTGAGTTCACAGGAGAGCTGTGAAAATTATTAGAGACATGGAGAAGTTCTCTTCTGAAAAAAAGGCTGAGTCGGGGTTGTTCAGTCTGGAGAAGAGAAGGCTCTGTGGAGACCATGCTGCAGGCTTTCAATATATACAGGGGACCTAAAAAAAAAAAATGGAAGCTGAGTTTTTTTAAAGGGGTAAAGGTTTTAAATGGAAAGAGGGTAGGGGTTTATGAGGTATAAGGCAGAGATTCTATTATGATGAGGATGTTTAGACCCTGAACTAAGTTACATAGAGAAATGGTGCACACACCATCCCTGAAAGTGTTCAAGGCCGTCTTGGATGGGTCTTTGAGCAACGTGGTTTAGTGAAACATATCTCTGCTCTTAAAATGGGACTTGGACTATATGATCTTTGAAGGCCCTTTCCAACCCAAATCATTCTATTATTCTATGATCCAGGTCATTATTTCCTTGGGATTGTGTATGAAAAGGCACAGAAATTATTTTCACCTTCACCTAATTAATGATTATAAACTAATATAAAGCTGATGTCATCTTCCACTACTGTCTTGGTGAATTGCAGCAATCCTCAAAACTACATGTGTAGAAATTCCTATTAAACATTTATTTTTGTGGCATACTGCATTGTATGCCAATATTGAACAGCTGCAAAATGTCAAAGGACAATTACATACTTAAGAAATTCACAAAAGCTGCAAGTTATAAAGGCAAAGTCTTACAGAAAATTCTGTCACAAGTTTTCTGCTAAAGGCAGAAGGAAGGTTTAGCTATGTTCATAATTCTTAACAATTTTGTCCAACTGCTGGACCAGGAATGTTAATATCTTTACCTCTATTTGATCTCTACATAAACAATTAAGGTACCTATATAATTCATAGTTCTTTTTCTAATCTTTTGATAATTGCTATGGTAACATCACAGAGAGGAAAATTAAAGGTCTTTTTTTTGTTAATTTGGTACTCTTAACTTTCATAATTCACAATAATTTAGAATTTAAGAACTTATGAACTCCAGTTCTTTTTAGGTATTAGTCAACTTCATTTTTTTTCCATTTCATATATTTCTAGAAGAGTTGTTAATAAAACATGGACAACAACCCTGATGAAATGTAATCAACATTCACCACTTAGGACTGAAGATCTGCTTAACTTACTATACATGAAAAGCATATTTTCCATTATAGTCTGAAGATATTCTGTTTCAATTTTTTTCTTTTGAAGGTAGGATTTCATAGCAAGACATTTTGAATATTTTCCTGAACTCAGATTCTCCTTGAATTTTGGTTTGAACCTCATTACCACAGTGTCTCTTGGCAAAATGGCCCATAGGCTGAAGAGCTGAGAAATAGTCTTATGTGTAATTAATGCTGAAGCTAGTCAAGCATTTTGAATATTAATACCAAGATAATTAAGAATCACTACAATCAAGTAAATAATAATGAACTGGACAAAGCATTATTTTGAAATGTTTCCATAAGCTGTTTCTGTTCAATCACAGGTTATTTTGTGCAATAATCCAAAGATTTTGCACAGTTTATACAAATGATAGACTAAAGATATGTATTTCAATACAGAGTGAAATAAATTGTAATTATTTTGAAGGAGGGGACTGTCAAGTTGTAAGCCAATGGATCACCTCTAATCAAAACAGGTAAATTGTTTAGGATAATCCAAGACAGCAAGGAAACCTTTGTAGTTTTATTTGTATTCTGTTCTAAAGAATGTCACTATCCTACAGTCTTTTATTAAACTGACAATCAGAGGAAGTTGATATTTGAAGAAAATGCTCTTTGATTACTGATACACAGGCAATATGTAATTATGAAGACTTTTATCTCAGAACTTCGTACAATTCTTTCAAAGGTGTTTTCTTTCAAAAATTTTTTAGCTTAAGCTTTGAAAGATGAGAGTTTTGAATGAAATACACTGAATGAAATAAATTGCAGAGCAGAGGTTGTATTTCTGTTACTTCCAAAACATTATAATGTACAAAATGAAAAAAAAAAACAAAAACCAATAAACAATCGTATATGTAAAATGGAGGTACTAAGATCTAAGGAGGTTTTTGCAGGTCAAAACTTTAGCCTGTTTTTCCAGGTACATCAGATGGTCTATTAATTGCTCCCACAAGTTTTGAGTTGCTAATTATTTTTTTTTTAATTACAGGCAATAGGAGTGAACTGTCTAGATAAACTCATTAAGACTGGATAAAGTGAAATCTTCCTGAGAAAATTCAGTGAAGGCATAAGGACAATTCAGGAAGATCCTGAAGAACTGTAGAGTCTTAGCAGACAAGAGTTGAGAAAAAAATGTAGGAGTGGTAATATTTTTCAGCATATAGAGAATAACCGTGTCACACACTTGCTGGAGACAAGCAAATTTTAGACATCTAAACAAGAAAGTATCTTTAGTTCCCTCAGTTTCTGTGATAAATTTAAGATACTGCATTTTTTCATTCATAATACTGACAATCTTCCACATTTTCCTGTGATGAACCCCATGACTGCATTGATATATCCAGTACATCAAGGTAAGAAATCTTAGGTGGCTCAAATATTTCAGCAAATTTTATTTAACAGACTTTAGTCTTTTTATGATGGTGCTAATGAGTCAAACAACTTTTAGTTGCCTGTGATGTCTGCATTACAGGTTTCTGAGAGGAAAAAATGACATTTTTTGTTTGATAACACTTCAAATAAGGTTGGACTGGAAATGGAGAACAGCTCCCACTTTCTGTTTGCCAAGGGCAGGGTTTTAGCAATCTCAATGGCTGCTAACATTCATGCAGCTGGCTGGGAAAAAAATGACAGTCTAACCACACACTTGACTGAATGCTGAACTTTTTTTCTGATAGAACATTTGTCTCTGAACCAGGAACAAGGTGGCAAAAGTACCAGTGACGCCAGTCTCCTAAATACATTTATATCTAATTTCTATCAAGGATACATTTCTGATTATGTCTTTTGTCAATCAACTGCAGTTGTAAATTCTGGTGCTTGTCCACCTTAATTAAATCATGATTATTTTAAATTTGACAAAATGTCTTCCAGTCTAACACCATACAGTTCCAACCTGGTGCTAAATACAGTACTAGAGCGTGTGCATTGCAATGCATAATAATGCATTCCCTAAAATATCTGTGTATGTATACATTGTGTATTGATAATCAAACATTTCTTTAGGGAAGGGAAATATTTTTAGTAGAAAATTTTTCTTTGCTAGAATCCAAAAAAACAAATTTATTGGTAATATTGAGCATAACAACAGATGAATAATTATCAGGATCCACAATATTAGATGCTTTTGGAGCCATAAACCCTCTGCTAAAATTTATAACCCTTCTAGGAATCTGTCCCTATTTTGAACATTTAGAGTTCCCAATAACAACTGTCATGAATTAGATATGCCCTAAATGAAGCAATGTCTTTGTTTCTTTAAAAATTTAAAATGCACCTCATAATTTATTTCTTCTTCATATATTTTATAACTAGCAAGTGAGCATTTCCTGTGAAGTTTTTACATACATTGTTTTAGAAATTTCAACAACTCCCCATTTCTGACAACTCATGTCTTTCATCCCTTTTTAAGACTACGAGTTCCACTCTAAATCTTCCTGGGATAGAGAAATCCTACCTTGAAGCATGCATACAAGGTGGATGCCAGTTGACATATGTATGTTTTGTTCTTATTCTCTATTCCAATATTTTAGGATTTTTTTCTTCTCCGTCCCTCCCTCCTACCCCTCTTTCATGACCAGTTTGCCACCTCTATGATTTTCAGCAATGTTGTGATAATAATTATACACACAATATAAGACTGCACTAAAAAAAGTAAACTAAAACATAAATTCCCATTATGCAAGGCTAAATTCTTGCAATGTTATTTAATCTGTTAATATTATCTGTTAATATCTGTTTCAGTATTATTTTGGTCAAATGGCAAAAATAGAGGCAGCAGGTTCTACTAACTGCACGGTTACTTGTAGAGATTGGAAGAGTATAGGGAGGAGCACTAAAGTGAGAGTTAGCCAGGGGATTGCAGAACAGTGAGAGAGATAACAAAAAGAGAGATGTAAAATGCAATAGTCTACAAAATTCACTGCAATAGTGAAAAACACTGTAGTATATATATTCAAGAACTGCACTAGAGTGTAAGACATCAGCCAAAACAACCCATGGAACTTTGGGTTACAAATGAGGGGTAACCAGGAGTCTGAAGCTGTTCACAAAGAAAAGAGGGTTTCTCTCTGTACTGAGCAAAACATCCAATGTACAAGATCAGACAGCTCCACATGCAAAATACTGCCAATAAATTGAATTAAATTCAGAGGGTAGAAACAACAAATCTACAATATTAACCACATATGACCTTCCTTTTATCATTTATTCAGAACAGTATTTTTTCCATAACTCTATTGTCGAATATCTATTTCCCATATACCATGTTATTCCCGAAAGAGTGTTTTCATCAAATGTGAGGAAAGAAAGGCATTATTAGAAACTTAAATAATTTTGACTGAAAAATGTATGGTCTTGTTTATAGGTCACTCTAGACATAAAAAGGTAGTTTTCCTATCTCATCATATTTCTAAACTACTCTGGTGAAAAATATACCACAAATATTTTCCATTATTATGATCGCTATATTCTTCTATATGGGCAAGGATTTTAAAGTATACATAAAGGATAAAAATGATAGGAAATGTCATAAGAAATTGTCTTAGATAATGTGTAGAGAATGTGGATGACCCATCCCCAGGAGTGTTCAAGGCCCAGTTGAACTGGGCTGTGGGTACTCTGATCTAGTGGAAGATGTCCCTGCCCACAGCAGAGGGGTTGAATTAGATGATCTTTAAACTCTCTTTAAATCCAAGCCATTCTATGTACGACAAGAAAGAGGAATAAAAGAACATGGAGATTTGTGATGTTTGAAGGGAGGGTCAGTGGGACTATGCAAAATTTTGGTGGGAGCACGTGGGGGAAGGGAATGGGGAGGAACAAAGGGACATGGGGCAGATATGGATGGGGCAGACAGGGCTGTGTGTAAGAGGGTCTGGCTGTGTGCAGAGTCTGGCCAGCCAGCAGCCTTGTCAGACCCAGCCCTGAGCCTCACATCCCAAGGCTGGTCAGCTTCTCCTTCAATCCTGTGGTCCCTCTCCGTGCTCCTCCTCAGTCAGTGTCCCTTGTCAGGGTTGTAGGGACGAGAGGATGGCTGCTGGGCAAACTGTGAGAGGATTCAAGGTCAGAGACCAGCATCAACTGAGGGTGCAGTACCCTGGGCAAGGGCATGCACAGTGAGCACTGCAGTGAGGGTCTGGAGCAGGGCAGCACACACAGCCTGAGACTGCTGGTGCTGCTCTGGTGTGGGGAGAGTGTCTGCATCACCTCAGAAACAGTTGGGGGGTTTTTAACACATTTTCCATATGTGTTAACTGCAGCAGAGTCCATGCTAGATCTGCTGATGAGCAGCAGGGGCCAGATCTGGGCATGAGCACCAGGCATGTAGAGAATGAGCCACTTACAGAATCCCTCAGAAGAAAATGTGATGGTAGTGGTCTCCTTATTATTAGTTGTATCTATTTTCATTACGTTTGAAAATTATCATTTGAAGGAGTAGGAGTAAAAAATTCAGTCTATGTAAAACATGAATTCTAGCACTTTAGGGGAATTAATTTATCCCTTTGTTTTTCTTTAAGTTATTTATTATATGATTTATTAGGTTATATTCCAAATATTTTTAACACTAGTTAATTTCAAAAACTCAAATGCATTATTAATTTTAGTTTTTCATTTCCTCAGGTAATTTTAGATATTTCAAAGTCAGTAACCATTTTAATTTATTCCCAAAGTCCCATTAGCTAGAATACTTTTCTAACATTATTTCAAAATGCTAGTCTTTTACAGAGGAATTGATTTAAATTTATAGAAAAAAAAAGACAAAAAACCCTCTCAAAAAACGAAAACAAACTAAAAAAAAAAGACAAAATAAAGTAAGAAATCAAAGCAGGAGCCCAAATATCATTCAAGTTTATTCTAGAACAATTACTAGAAATTTGCCCCAGTTTTCCAAGTGTTGGCAGAAATTACATCTTAATCTTGCATTGTTTGAGCAAATCCCTTTAATTTTCTGCCTGAGCCTTTGCTCACATGATTCTATTCAATAGCTGAGGTACTGAGAATTATAGTTCAGTGGATTGTTAGAAACATCCACATATGAAGTACCAATTAATAAAACTTTGATCTGATGAATTATTTCTCTCTGAAGTTTTCACATTTCAGTAATGTGTCCAAAATCATATTTGTTTTCAACCTGGCACAGATTCCAAAACCAGAACTCCACAGATGCAATTCCTTCATATATTTCTTATTCTGACATTTGCTTCTACAAAGAACCATAAAAGGAAGCTGGAATATATATGTAACCTGCATCAACTACTTTTGTTAATAGATCAAACAAAAAGACCTGGGTGCTTTTTGTCCAGCTCTTATTTCTCCTCAGTCTATTCTTTCTGCAAAGGTTCACAGATTTCTTGATTCCCACAAAATTGCACACATATAAATAACTGTAAGTATGTTAGTATAAAGATCCTGTGCTTACTGAAGATTTTCTTTGTGAATGTACTTGCTGTTTTGAGGAAAAAATGAAGGGCTTAGAATGCAAGGTTTTGATCTGAGGTGCATGAGATTTGACATACAGGCAAGATTTCTATTGAATATTTTTGACTAAAGTAAGTTTCTGTCTTGTAGCTGGATTAAAAATCCAATGATTTATCTCTGCTTTCTGAATTTATCCTAGAAATGAATCAAGGTGAATACTTAGATATCTTGAATCCTGAACAGGAGAGATGAAAAAACTTATTTTAACAGGTTTATATCTCTGTCAATAAAATTGTTAAATGCATCTGAAGGAGTTTTGTAGTGAAGAACTATGGGAACTGTCATTAGATTTCTAAAATAATTAGACAGTCACCTTAGACTTACTTAAAGACAACAATATTAAAATTATTAAAGGAAAAAATCTCCAAGATTATATATATGTATATTTCATGATGAATAGTTTCCTGAAAGTGGTAACTTCTTTTTCCGAAGTATTAAGGCAGCCTACAATGATTAACATATATACAGCATGTTTAGCCCCTCAGGTTAGGATTATATTTTCAAAGGAAATTATGGGCATTTTATCCTTTAGTATATTGTCCTAAGCCATTTATTACAATTTCTGTATTCTCTAGTGTTCAGATTCTTTATTGACATGAACTCTATTTTTTAATGGTTTTCTTATTCAAAACTCCTAAATTTATTAGCCAAAGCACACATTTTTTTATTGTTTGAAAAAAAAACCCTTTAGTATAAAATATATGAAAAATGTTATATTTAGCAGACTTTCCTTTAGCTGACTTCTTTAAATAACATCTGTTCAGCTACTATCTAAAGGAATAAATTGCTCCTCTCCTTTTCATTCCCAAAAATAACTGCAATAAAACTATTTTATTTCTTGTGAAACTAGAGGTATGTAAAGCTCATAATATATTTACATTTGATTCCATTCATCTAATTAAAATGTTAATAAAATCTCACTCAAAACAATCTGTCAGAGAAAGAAACACTGATTTAGTTTTCATGGAGCACTCTGTAAGCTGCTAATCTTCCATTTTAACAATAAAATAAAGAATATGCATTAGAAGTCTGAAATGTTGGTAGATTTATCCACCCACAAAATACTAAAGCACCTCCTGATGTGCATTTTAATAAGCTTTCCTATAAGGCCTTTTGTTTTCCTTTCTTTATTATAATATCACTTTTTTTGAGGTACAACCAAATATGCTACTTAGCAACAATGCTATTGATAGCAGAAATACATACAGAAAATACATATTAAGCTTCAGGCATTATGATTTGATGTATTTTCTTTAACAAAAGAAACAAGGTGAAGAATTTATCAGACTGTTCGTTTTTTAGTTGACTTTTTAAAAATTTTCTGCATTGCCATTGTTTTCATGCTTATATTGCATTCTACAATTTTTTCTTCACCTTGAGAGTGGCAAAATAAAAAACAAAAGTCTTTTTCACCAATTATTATCATCAAAAATTTTCAAACAAATTTTAAGAGAGGACTTGTTTCAACCAAATTTGTAAGTTACCCCTGTACAAGATTTGGTTTTTCTGCTAGTTTAGAAAGCAAAACATACCTGATGCATTTTAGAGCTTCTTGCAATCTTCATGCTGGGTCCATCATCTCTATTTTTAATTTTTCTTAAGCTCTGCAAGAGTTCTTGTCACACACAAAACAAATTATCCCTAAAGGCATCACAAAAACCACTTGCTTTTGTACTTTTCCCTTTAAACTTTTGTAAAGGAATTTTCTATGACCTGTCATCCTTCATTTAGTTCCTTTTCCTGTACAATAAAGTATTTAGCCCCTATCCAGTGAAAATGGAAGTGGAAACCCCCATTTTCCCATGGAAGGAAAGGGGGTTGGCAAACCCCTTCATAATCTATTTTCATTACCAGTGACTGAAGACTGACATTCCTTGGCCAAGAATGACTGAAGTGCATTTCACAGGATCTTGTAGGTTGGAAGTGACTGGTCACCAAGCACTGTCCTTGATTGCCATGATTGCCACCCTTTAAAGATGACAGCTTTCCAGTGTCATTATCCAGACCACTCGGCACTCTGAGTGGTCCCCTCCAGGTCCCATGAACTTTTATAGGGCTTGTGTCTTGTGAGGTGACTGGTAATCCCTTAAGTACTCCTTAGCTGGCAATTAATTAAGCCAATTTCCCCAGGTCAAATCTGTTTTGCCAGCGGCAGGAACTGCTGAGTGATTTCCCCCTGTCCTTATCTCGACCCACCAGGCATTCATTACATTTTCTCTCCCTTGTCCAGCTGAGGAGGGGAGTGTTGGAGTGGCTTTGGTGGACACCCAGTGTCCTGCCAGGGTCAGCCCATCACAGATTCATGTCCTTCAGCTTTAGCCTCTCTATATTTGTCCCCAGGAGGCCTTCTGGAGTTTTGTGTTTCTTTCCTTCAGCTATCATCTAGCAGCTACCTCTAAATTTTGTTCATTTTAGAACAAAAGGATAGGAAAACATTCCTCAATAGAAAAGTGAATTCTCTGAAGGATTAGCTACACAGCTATTTCTCCATAAATACACAGTGTAAAAGATAGGAGGTTTTATTCTTGTATTGGAGGGTGGGAGAGAGTTTAAGAGGGACTGTTTCTTTGATTGTTCCCCTCAAAACTAAACTCATACTGGATTTTTGTTAGTTTTAAAATAATATTCATTCATCTTGTCTTCAAAACTGGTAACATCTCAATTTGTTTGAAGATTTTTATCAAAATCTAGTCTGAAAAATGAATCTCAAATTTTTTAATCTTAAACAATTTAAATTTCTTTTGAATCAATTTGTGCTCATGATACATTTTTTCCTCTTACCCTTGATTATTACTCATAGATTTATTTAACTGGGCTTTGAAATAATTTGCCTAGAAAGATGTCATTTTGCTTTTTCTTTATCTGCTTTATCACACACATGATTTATCACTTGCTCTGATGATAGAAAGGAAACCTTCACATAATAGGAGTGCAATATTGCATTACTTTTCTTGGAAAAATGGATGTCATGACTGTTTGTCAACACACTCCCAGGAAACAGACTAACTTTTATGCCTTTCTTAAGGTTAACAATACTGAGGATCTGCAAGGATTATTAATAAATTTACAATTGGCTTTAAATCTACAAAATAGATTTATATATCATAGCTCACCATCACTGTACCCATGGGAACAGGCTGATGATCTGGAGAAAATGGCTACCCATCTCAAAAAATATTAATAGGTGAAAAATAGAAAAGCCTTACAGTCAAAATTCATGAAGTTACAATGTTCTGAAACCTATTTATTTTGTGTACTTTACATTTCCACAACTTGTTCATATTTAAAAATTTAAAAAGGATAAGCAAAACTTTGGGTGATAATGGTTTTCAAATAGTATCAATGTGTTTTTAAATCTTGCAGCTATCAGATTGTCTTGGGTAAGTACGACTGAAGCTGGGTAATATATGATATAAAATGGCTGGGAAATCACTGTCTGGAAAGAACCTGAATTCAAGAGACATTTTTATTTAGTAAAACACTGGGACCCATGCTTGAGAATTTATGTTGTGCTAAACTGAAATAGCTTAAGAATTTTCCCAGTGGTTACCCAAATCTATGTTCCAGTAAATTCCACTCTCCAAGGGCTAATAAACTGCAGCCTCCTGGTATTACTTATTATATTAATTTAAAGTGTCAAGGTGTCTTGGTGTGAAGGACTCTATATCAAAAGATCATTAGTCTGCTTATTCAGATAAAGAAGTATTGGTGTGCAATTCTCTAGACTAATAACTCACTATGTCTTCTGTGAAAAAGCCTACATATTCCATGCAGGAAAGAAAAAAAGAAAGAAAAGAATAACAGGCAGCCCTCAAAAAACTTAAAATTGACAAATGTTGCTGCCCTCAACGTTTTAACTCATATAAATGAATTTTGTGGGTATTTTTTCCTGGAATATGTATGTAAAAACAATAAAATGTCAACTATAACCTTCAATAATTGTAAAGACCTATTTTGTGAATATAAATATGCTGCTCTTCCTTTACGTTTTCAATACAGGACAGATTCAAACTTGAAATACAGTAAAGATTCAAAAACATGACAGCTACTAGCCATGGCAGGTTTACATTGTCACTCGTGCATTACCAGATTGTGTGCTGCAACCCCTGTCCGTGGTGAACTTAATACCATAAATAAATACTTTTTTCTGACATATTCTCACTGAAGGAAGATTTAATTCTGAAAAGTCTTTTTTCCTCTTATATAGACCAGATAATGACAGTAAACACAGGTAAAAAACATATCAGCAGGTAAGAAAATTACTGTAGCTCTATCTCAAAACACAGTGCATTGTTAGAGTCAATGAAAGGCTTGTTTAAAAATTTATATAGCAAAAAGATATTTTTTTTAAAAATGTTTAGCTCATAATTATCACTTTGATTTAAGTGAGTCAAAAGATGTGTGAATAAAAAAAGAAAAAATCTCCTTATTTGTAAAAATAAATTTCCTATCTCCAAACTATTAGAAAAAACATCAGTGTGTTATGTATAGTGGAGATGGCTTTAAAGAAAAGAAAAGCAGTGATAAAATGAGGTCAGTGCACCCCATCAAAGTGGTAATCTTCACATAATGACTATAGCAACACACCATTATAATTTTAGGCATCAAGCATTTAGAGTTCCCCATAGTCATTAGAAATTACAGTGTAATTGACTATTCCATATCTTTAGAAAGATATTAGTCTGACTCTTTAATAAAATCTGCATAAATTATATTGCAAGAATATCCTAAGCCACATGTTGTGATTTTAAAAATTTAATCATAATTTATATAATAAAACATGTGACCATTAATTTTCTTGTAAGAAATTATCAGTACAGCAAAATAGTGTATTGTTCAAACTAGAAAAGGAGTAATTCCATCTCTGGAAATAATTACTCTCTGTATTATTCAGGTGCTTGCTTTTCTGTTTTAAACATAAGCAATCAATGGGATTTGCCCTTTTTCAGAAACCCCTTATAAAACTCATTTTATAAATGGCATCTGGTAGAGGATAACATAAAAACCTATTACTTGCTAGAGTTCACTGGCAGATATTCTTCTGCCAAGCCATAGTTTAAGAGTACAAAAAGAAATTAGATGGAAGGTTTGTGTAAGACAACAGTGGCAGTAGCAAGCTCCACTTGTGCATTTGAAAAGCTTCTTTCTATCCATTTTCCACTTAAGTCATTCATGCATTTATATGTTTACTGTTTCTGATATAAGGAATAAAATTCCATATGAGCTGGATGTGTGCATTGATGTCCCTAATCCCACAGCCTCACATCAGTGGCTCATATAAGGACGTGTGGCACTGTGTCTGGGACTGATTCACAACAAGAGGAGGTTTCAGTTCTGACTGCAGCTCAGAAACATCACAGAGCAATTGTTTTTTTTGAGGTTTTTTTTTTACATTATGGGTTCAACAGTTTTATGACTATTGCTTATGAATTTCAGGCCTGTACAATTATCTACAAGATCTGGCTTATGAGATAGTATAACTGAAAGGGAAATTGGACTTTGCAAATTATAAACATATATCATAAAACCTGGGTTTGTTCCAAAGCCTAATGTAACTGGTGGAAGATTTTCAGTTTATTACAATCAGCTTTGAATGAGGCCTTCTCCTGTACTAATTATTCAACTAAAGAAAGCAGTGGAATTCAGAAACATAAAATTTCTTCTAAATTAAAATATTTTTTTGGAAATAAGGTCTGACATCTGTTGTCACAGACTAATTTCATTCTTCTTTTCTGTTGCCTGAGAAGATTTCTACCTCTTCTTCATCAAAAAAAAATATATTTGTTCTCTAAGAATTTGGTTGTATTTCCCGCATTTCTGTTTTCTTGCCTTACACGGTAAGTTGGTCCCTCTCTGTCCAAAGTATACAGTGCTAGCTAGGATTTAACATGAAGGAGTCGAGTCTACCTTGGTAACACCATGTGTGATGACCCTGGCTGGATGTCAGGTGGTCACCAAAGCCACTATGTCACTCCTCTCCTCAGCTGCACAGGGGAGAGAAAATGTAATGAAATGGGTCAAGATAAGGACAGGAAGTCATCACTCTCCAGTTACTGTCGTAGGCAAAACAGACTCAGCTTTGGGAAATTAGTTTATTTTTGTGTCACTCAAATCAGAGTGGGGGAATGAAAAATAAATCCAGATCTTAAAAACACCTTCCCCTGACCCATCCATTCTTCTTAGGCTGAACTTCACTGATGAATTCTCTAATTTCTTCCCTCTGGCAGTGCAGGAGGGGAGGAAATGGGGGTTGCAGTCAGTTCATCACAAGTTGTCTTTGCTGCTCCTTCCTCTCTTCAGGGAAAGTCCTCCTCAGACTCCTTCCCTGCTCTGGTGTGGGGTCCCTCTCCCACGCCAGGGAATCCTCCAAGAATTTCTCCAATGTCAGTCCTTCCAGGAACTGCGTTTTTCCACAAATTGCCCCAACTTGTATTCCTTCCACAGGTTCATAAATCCTTCCAGCAAACCAGCTCCGACTCCTCTCTCCACCAGTCCTGCAGGAGTCTGTTTCAAGGAAGAGCTGCATATGCAAATAAAATTATGTAGTATGAAATGGCATGGCATGGTGCCACTTGTACAAATCCTGACTGGCACTACTATCCCAAACTTCTCAGAGGTTTTGATAGCTCAGCTATCCAAAGAGTTGTGCACAAATCCAAATACTTTTCCACTGATCTAATATCATTACTTCAGACTGTTAAAAGATATTTGCCTGCTTCTTGGAGAAAACTTCTAAAATTCTGAGTTAATCTTTCGGGCAAATCGTCACCAGATATCATTTAGTGAGGAATAAGTTTAAAGTCTTGCAAACAAAACATCTTTAAAGTAACAAGAGCAAGAGAAATCATATGAGATTCAGAGACATATTCCTTGCGGTTAGCAGAACAAATCTGTGACATATCTGGCTTTTCAAAAAAAAAAACAACTATGAAGGTATATATTTAAAATAGCATGTAGAAAATTATGGTTGTTTGAAAATAAGTTAACAAACTGTCTGGAGTGTTACAACTAGTGAGTATCCACTGTTTTTACCAGGAAGGAAATAACACAAAGTTACTGTTAAAATGTTTTTCTTTCTTCCCCTATGTGCTATATGATTCCCAAGGAACATTCTGTTTACGTCAGAGAAAGTAAAGAGTACTGGGTACATCAGTGCTCCCAAGCAGACTATGGTAGTCAGGACCATGAAAAATTTACTCCAAAGAATTGAAAGGGTAGAGTTTAATCAATGTTCTGAATGAATATCTCATCTGATTACTTCTTTTACAACAACAGCAGTGATGAGTTCTTCCCCTTGGAGGTCATTTCTTCTCCTTACAGTGAAGACTCTCCAGCCTGTGCTTGGCATAGTCTCTTCACGAGCAGGCAACAGGCAGCGGGCTGCACTGTAGCCACGGCATCACTATCAGCTGGTAATCTTCACAGGAGTCTGAAATCAACAAATGGAAGACAAATAATGAGAGCATTTTATTCCAAAGAAGGAGGCAGCAGTGATTGATTCTAGTGGTATGATGAACCTTAAAATCTGTTCTTAATGGCTATACAACAGCACTTTTTGAAGTATACTGTTAATCAGAGAGAGCTTGTAAAGTTCTTTGCTTTCAAACAGTATAGGATAAAAAAAGAGTCTTCTTTCTCCATGCTATTTTGCTTTTTTACTTTTTAATGCCTGCATGTCTACTTCTTAGTAATTTCCATGTTGAGCTACCGAAAGTATTTTTACTTTATTTATGAATACCAAGTTACTTAAAAGTCTCTGTTGGTTAATGATCCTGATTTCCTCACAGACTTGCATTTTACAAAATTGAAAAATAAACCACAACATGTTAGTCAAAACAGTGTAAGTCCCAGTTGATAAGATCATTAGAACATAATCTAAATTATACTTGTTTATTCTGTAGCAAAAGAAGCTCAAAACAGAAATACAGACTGAAGTAAAAAAAAAAAAAATGGAAAAAATAGATGTCACTAAATTTTACAGGGAAAAGATAAATTAAGCTCACATTTTCAGCCATGTCTTAATGTTCCTTTTTATAAGATACTCAAATACAATAGTTATGTTCGCTCAAATAGAACTCACATAGACAGATCTGAACTTCTCTTGAAGGGGAAATGATTGATGATGTCTGCCACTACGTGAGGGATGGGTAAGTCACTGTGAATGTTGTTTTATTGATAGTGCTTGAACCTTGACTGATCTTAGAGGAAAAACAATGGATATATATTGTCATTTCATCACAAAAGGAGCTTTCAAGACACTTCATAAATTATTTGTAACAATGTTTTATCTCTTGAATTTTGGTTATTACTTTATTATTATTTATTATTGCATTCAAATTCAGATAACTTTAATTAAGCATTAATTAACCATTCATGTTTAATGCTTAGAAAACGAAACTATTTTGAGAACAAACATGATATATTCTTTTTTACACTGAACTTTTGACGTGTGCTTTGCAATAGTGACCACTACCAGGACTCAATTGCTTTTTACGTTAGTCCTTTGATACGATTCTGACAATATGAAAAATGAATTAAAGTGAAAATTACTTCAGCTTATTTTTAGATGAATATATCATTTCACCAATGGTACGAATGTTGCTGCAATCAAAAGAATAGACAATTTTTTAATATAACCATACTCGCTCAATCTTGCAGTATTAATTTAGCTTCTAGTCTGGACTAAAAAACAACTGATTAGAAAGTTTCCTTTTTAGCTAAGATCTTGGCTATACAAAATTATTTAGCATATCTTGTGAATTCTGACAAAGCCATACTTTAAGTGTATGCTTTCTCCATGTTTAGTTTCATTTGAATCAAATGCTAAGCTGTTTCAATTTCTCCTATAATCTTTCCAAGGTCTCTTCGATTTTTCTTTGATCCATGCAGTGGACACAGAGTTAGAAGTTTGACCAAGCCAGCTGACAGTGAAGCAGAAGATTGTGGAGACGGCTGACTTGCAGAGGAAGCAACTTCTCAGTGTTCTTGAGCTACATCATCTCACTCACCATCCAGACTCTCGACTGTTTGTACAAACACTGGATGTACAATGACAGATAATGCTCCGTATGCTAAAACATCTTGCACTTCTGGACCAGTAAAATGCTGTGCTTAACACAGTCACTGCACTTAAAAATTCATCCAAAAAGCAAAAATTTGTGGAATCATATATTTTTTTTAATTGTAATGGTTAAGATTTTTACTTTAGCCAGTCAGAGTTAACTTTGATGAGGAAATTCTTAGCATTTTGTCAACAAGTATTTTTTATTGCCTTACTTTGCAATGCTTTACACCAATGGACATTGAGCTCCATTTATTTCAGGTATCTAGTAAACTTTTTTATTAAATAAGAATTTTAGATTCAATTTAAATTACTTCAGAAGATTTTAATCTCTTGATGTGACTAAGATGTAATTTGCTATAAAAATGCTTCATTTTACTTTAATTTACGTTTGCTAAAGCTGTAGATCTAGATCCCCTCATCACTCCTCCCCATCTAATCTCTGGCATAGTTTTGGCTCATGACAATGAGTTCTGTCCCAGGGCGTATCTAGAAGAGACATTATTATAGACCAAATATTATTCTTAATATTGACATAATGCAAATGACAGGACCTTTTTTTTTTCGTCATTAGGAAGAGTGGGAAGGCTAATGATGCGTATTTTATGAAAACAAGAGACTGGCTCATTTCCAGTAATGTAGGTGTAACCTATAGGAGAAATTAGGACATTTAACATTGGTGAATTTAGATGTCATTAAACTGATTTTGACCATGAAACAAGATAGTGACAAGTTTCACAGTGTATGAGAAAAAAATTTGGGTTTTTAGGTTTGTCTTATACTTGTTTTCTGTCAATTTTTTTTCCTCCTTGTCAGACCTATGAATTCAAACTGAGGTTAAAATATTGGTCTATTTTGTCTCCTTTTCCCTGGATTCTCATCTGTAATAAGGATTTTTGAACGACAATCAAATATAATATCAACAAAAATAACACCTACATGAAATGGAGTGAAATCCAATGTCTTCTATAGCTGAAATAGTACTTTAGTGTTAGCTGCTGTAAAAATCTACTTTAGACATAAAAATAGTCATGATTTACCCAAAGAATAGATGATGTTAAATAACAAGCTCCTCATTGACAGCCACTTTTCTGACTATAACCACAGTTTTATCAGTCCATTCCAACACTTCTGACAAAAAATTCACCTAGCAGATTGAGTTTAACAAGGCAAGAACATTCATTTTATTCTGAAAATATGACTTACAGTGCCACCTGCACTTATATTAAAGTGGTAACAGAATTCTACCTCTGATACCTTTTCATTGTATTTCATAGTACATAAAATATCTCAGAGGCAGCAAAGATTCTGTCAGATTCTCAGACATCAGTGTAGGTCGCAAAAAAAAAAAAAACAACAAATGTAATCATTAATACCCTTATGAAAAAGACACAGTTTTTACCTTTGTACTTTTCTATCCCAGCCAAAGTCCCTGGATAGTGCTTGTACCTGAGGCTAAAGCAGGTGAGCAGCTACTCTGGGTGACCCAGAAAGCATCATGAGCAAAAAATCAAGTGACTAACTAACTTACAGAACTATTAGTTGATGATGCTTTTCCTGTTTATCATGTGACAGGGGATAGCACCAGACACAGACCATTTTCCCTAATATAAATGATCCTGCAGTGACACAGTTTTGGCATCCTTAATATACTAAGCCAGATTTAGAGCAAAGAGAATGGAAGAAGTGCAGCACCATATATAATTCGAGGCAGGGTGTGTGGTGGTGGTAACAGTTGGATTGCTCTACAGAAAATTCCTGTACCTGAGCATCAGCCAGGAGCAGCTTCTCCACTGTGCCCTACATTCGGTGCAACCTATTTCTTCAGCTTGAATATGCACTGAGGGTTAGAAGAGTGGTGTTTAAAATTCATTATATACTGAGTTTTCCATGCTCCAGCTTTTCAAAACACTGCAGGTTGCAAAGAAAATAATCCAGTCTTATAAGTGGTTTTCCACCTCATTTTATGCATACAGAGTGCTGTTGGAATGTTCACCTGAAAAACAGGTACTTTTTTAAAGTGGCTTGCTGTGTGAGTACAGATACATAGTATTGAAGGGCTACATTTTTGGAATGTCAACCCCAAATTGGATAGAAGTTTATAATGCTGATTTTAAGTGAACATCTTTCAAGGCATGATTCAAACATTTGTCCTTTTTTATCCCAAGTACAAGAAAGATTTTTAAATCCAAACTTTGTATTTAGGATTTATTAGCATGATTCAAAAATATGGAATAAAAAATGCATTTTGCTAAATGATGGATCTGGATTTAAACTAGAGATTAAATTGAAAAAAAAGTCTAAATCAAATTCTTCTGTGGATTTCAGCACTAGGGTTTTTTTTAATATTAGGGAAAATATATTATTCAGACTTTTAGAAGTGTCCATATTGAGAACACAAACAAAAAAAAAAATCAACAGGAAGAAATGGCAAAAATCTATGATATCCATTTCCCCTTTATCTGGCCAATTTCTGGGAATATTTGTCTTCATCTTTTCAAAGATTTTACGAGAACAACTTAGCACAGGAAACACTGGAAAGTCCTGAATCATGTTTAAATGCAGTCTTTTAAAAACTATATTTTAAAGACATTTACGTCATAACCAGTTTTGCTGCTCAACAACCTAAGAAAGTAAAATAACCTAAAAAAGATTAAAAATTCAAATTCTGCTTCAATATGGCATGGCTTTCTATCCTAATTAAATAATCAAGTTAACAAAGTAGTACAAAGCTGCTATCTTAATTACAGCTTTTATTTTATCTTAATTCAGGAATACAAGGATGTTACACTTCTGTTATTCTATCTGATACCTTGACAAAGCTCTGATGAAACTATGTTTCTCTAAGCAGATTATACAGCAATTCAAATAGCACATTAGGAATTCATATTTTCTAAATGCATGTAGACAAACTCCCACATATACAGAAAAGCAGCATAAAGCCATGTCCTACTTAAATCTCCCTCTACTTTAATATATTTGCATAGGACTATATAATTATGCAGTTGTTAAATCTCAGTAATAACAAAATGGATTTATGAGTATATATCTTTTTTATTATTGTAGTCAATGACTTAACTATTCCCAGACAAATTAGTTGTCCTCTATCCTATTTGAATACCAGTATTTGAAGAGCTTTTTTCCCCTGACTGTAGGACTATATCTGGTATATAGTAACACCTGGAACATTAAAAAAAATATTCCTTTGAATATTCAGGACTTATTTGCTCTTGTGATTTCCAGATATCTTGCCTTTTGATTTTGTCCCTCTGCAAAGTTTTCTGAATTCCTATGAATAGAAGGTTAACACCTATGTATTTCAAATACGAAGTCATAATGTCACTGAATCATAGACTGGTTCATGTAGGAAGGTACCTTAAAAAATAATCTAGTCCAAACTCCATGACAAGGATAAGGAACATTTTACGATAGATTACATTGCTTAAGAACTTGTCCAACATGATTTTGGACTCTTCAAGGAATGAGGCATCCAAATCTTCTCTGGGCAACCCCTTTCAGTGTCTCCCAGAAGTCATTGTAAAAAAAATGTATCCTTCCATCCAATATAAAGCTGTTTTCCATTTTAACAAACTACTCTTGTTCTGTAGCTACAGGCCCTGGTAAAAATGCTGTCTCTATATTACTTGTAACTTATATTTAAGTATCCAAAGGCTGCAGCAAGGTCTCTCTTCTCTTTTCTGGGATGAACAACCCCAAGCCTCTAAGCCTGTCCATAGGAGAGAGCTGTTCCAGCCCTCTAATGAATTCTGTGTCCTGCCCCTGGATTTGCTCTGACACCTTCATGTCTTTCCTGTGCTGAGGATCCCAGAACTGGACACAGTACTGCAGTCAGGGTCTCATAAGAGCAGCATAAGAGAATCATGTCCCCTGACCTGCTGGCTACACTTTTTTTGATGCAGCCCAGCATATTATTCCTAGGCTGCAAGCACACATTGCTGGATCATATACAATATTTTCATCCACAAGGATGGTAGATATCAAGTTCTTCTCTGGACTGATCTCAATCCTTTCCTCCTCCAGTCTGTAATGATGTTAGAGATTGACATAACCCTGGTGCAGGATCTTGCATTGGTCTTGGTGTTATTCATGAGATTCATACAGTCCCATTCCTCAAACTTATTAAATCCCATCTGGATGGTGTCCCTTCCCTCTAATATATCAGCTGTACCATTCATCTTGGTGTTATCCAAAAAGTTTATGAGGGTGCACTCAATCCCATTGATCTGTGCCACAAATAAAGATGTAAAATAGCTTTGCTCTCCACATGGACTCTTGAGGGACACCACTGGTTACTGGTTTCCACTTGTGCATTGAGTCATTGACTGTAGCTCTTTGAATGTAACCATCCAGTCAGTTCCTTATCCATCTAACAATATATCCATCAAACTCATAACCTCTCCAATTTCACATCAAGAACGTGATGGGACACCATGCCAAAGGCCTTAGAAGTGACCAGGTAAGTAACATCAGTTGATCTTTCTCTACTGATGCTGTCACATAAGAAGGCCACCAGATTATCCCGGTAGCACAACTCCAGATTTGCCTTTGGTGAAGCCATGTTACTATTTCTACACACTTCTCTGTCTTCCATATGTTTCAATATGACCTCCATGAAGATCTGTATCCAAAGAGGAAGTTATTATTTGTGAGATTCTAGAATTGGAGAAGTTTTGGTTATGAAGGAGACAAATAAAGTAATGGTAAATTGTTACTAAGGTATTTCGTGATTATAGACAACTCTGGCCTTTTAACTAGTGTGTTTAAAATTCAACTAGAAAATTAAACCACTTAAGATGCTCCCTTTTCCCCTCCCCTTCCAATGATGGAGGAACACTAGGAGACATTATAAGTAGGAATCACAATTTACTGAACAATCCCAATTATCTCAACAACATTAATAAAAGAGTGTCCAAAAGAAAGAGCTTTACCCACAAAAGGATATTCACTACCAAACAAACAAAAACACTTCCTAAAGACAGTATCCAGCTTGATTTCCCAGACAAAGGCAAAACAGCCACTGGCCCTGTGCTATGGCCACATGATATTCAGGGAAAGTAGAATAATATATCAGGGACACTCTCCTGGCTTAACTTCCTGTTCCCTCAGCCTGGAAACAACAGAAAGCAGGAAAAAAACATACCCAGGAAAGCTCGTTCATCCAAATGAGGCTGTGCTGCTGAAATGGCAACTCACAGCTCGGGCTCTGCTGTGGATGCTCTCTTCTTGGGGATGGCAGCACTGTGGCATCAGCAAGGGTGGTTCCAATCCTAATCCCACACCCTCTCCACAGCAAGATCAGCAAATCAAATTAAAAACAAAACCAAAAAACCAGAAAAGATAAACTTTTGGTTTCTGGCCTTGGCTTTTTGACCACAACTACCACTGGTGTAGGTAGTATTGAAGAGATAGTACTAAAAGCTCTACCCCTTTGTCTCTGCACCCAGGGCAACTAGAAAAGAATAATAAATTTAATTTACTCATGTAATAGAAGTCAGAGAGACAATTAAGACAGAGTTCCATTCCAATATGCAAATATAGCATGCTTGGATATTGAGAGCAGACAATGTGTGGCCAGGTTCATGTCACAGAGAAAGGGTGGCTGGAATAGCGTGCCAAGAAAATTTCTTTATATTTACTTTACTTCCACCAGGAATCCTGGAATGGTTACCAACCAATTTGTATGAATAGCAATACAAGCACTGAAAACCAGCATAGATTTGTTAGGAACTCTAAGGGAAAAATAGTAAATCTAGAATTCATCTGAAAAAGCTCCGATGATTCTAGGCTGCTTACCCAGTAAATGATGAGAACTAAGAACTCGAAGAGCAAAGTGTCCAGTTCTGTCAAACTTCACAAAAGATAAAGATGGTGCTGATTTGTTGTTCAGAGTATAGTAGAGAGAATGATCGTAGGCTTATAATATACAGCCTATGAAAATAAAATTAAAGAATTATACCTCTTTAGTTTAAAGATGGACACAGAAGGAAAGAAAAAAAAAAATGAAATGACTATATAAACATGTAAAAGCTACTGTCAAAGGTAAAGATAAGGAGAGCAAAGCTCAAGAAGTTTAATGTAAAGTCAGAGAGATTCATTTAATTTGAGAAAATCTTTCCAGTAAGAAAAGAAGTGGATTATTAAAGTGGATTGCCTGAGGAAAAGTTTCTCATCATTTATGAAGAGGCTGCATAAACTTATATCATGTAACACATAGATATGTAAGGCATGTACAGAAGCAGAAGACCAAAGTGGATGATGTAAGTCCTAGTACTCCATGTTTCTGTTTCTCTATTGCCTAATAATGAAACCAACTCTTCTGATAAAATGATATATTAGATATATTTCAATCCATATTGAATTAGGCACGTATATCTATAGAATGCTTTTAGTAGTGTCACAGAGAGCTATTTATATTAAGCAATATAAGCTACAGCCTGTGTCAAACTGAACTGAACCTCCACTATCCAGTACCAATCTGATTAAGAAGTCTGTTTTATGCATTTGTGTCTCCCCCATCTCTTTTTATTCTATGAATCAAACCTTCAGCATAGGAAAGCATTCCTGATTAAATTTCTGTGAGAGAAATTTTGATTTAGACTGATCCCTACTTCCTTCCTTAAAAATTTTACATTGGAGAGTTCCTAGCCATTTCTATCTACAAGTTAATATAATCAACTTCTGCTGTTTGAGTTTTATAACATTTTTGTTGTGCACTTTTCTGAAGGAAAAATTGCATAGAAGAGGAAATGTTTATACCGAATGTCTATAAAATAATATTCATCTTTAAAGATCTCTGAATTATTTAATAAATGTGGCTTTACTCTTGAAATTATTAATGCATTTCTTAACCCCTGTACTTTGTGTTCAATAAGTCTCATCACAACTGTAATGCTAAAACTGTGTGAAGATTCATAGAACTGAGATCTACCAGAACAGTTTTATGTCTAAAGGTAAAACACTGAAAGTTTCTTAATGTTCCTTACTTACGTGCCACTATTTCAGCGGAGGGCTTGGATTTCTTACCAGTGTGCCTCCCAGACATCTTTAAGTCCTCTTGGACAGCAAAAGGTAGACTGGTTTGTAGACCACAAACAGACATCTCACCTTTTGTTTTCTCATCATTTTCCTCCCTTTTATGAAATTCCTCACATAATTTAACAGATAGTGTGCCAATACTCATGATTATAATATGACTATGACACTGTAATCTCTTAAAAGGCAAATACTCATTCTTGAAAATGGTTAAAGGAAAAAATATCATTAAATAGTCTGCATGAGGTAAGCCATTTCCATGATCAAGGGCAATAAGTGTTAGATTTTTCCCTGAATTACCCGTAAAGATGATTTTTTATATAGCTTTCATGTCTATTAGTTAAAAATAAAGAAAAGCATCAAGGTATTTAAATCCTAAAGATCTGTTTTTGAATGTTTGATAAGTAACAATTATTTCTAATTTATGAAAATAAAATTTAACAGTGTATTTGATCAAAACTTGCTATAATTTTATAGGCAAATGCCAGAATTTGCAGTCACCACAAGACTGTAAATTAAATGATAGCTGTAATATTATTTTACTTTAAAA